>VYZT01060158.1:1639-56498 GCA_013400735.1 Pomatostomus ruficeps | reverse complement strand
CCCCCGGGGTGTCCCCAGGATGCTGCTCTGCAGCACCAGTTTTGAGATTCTCGAGGTGTCTGGGGGAGTCCAGCCTGCACTCAGCATCCCCTCGCCCAGGTGCCTCCCTGGGAAGGTCTTTGTGCTTCTGCGTCCCACAAAGAAAAGCATGTCCTGGGCATCGCAGAAGCTGGCAAATGGGGAAGACCCTTTTTCCTGCCACCTGAAGCCCCCCTGGCAAGGCAAGGAGGAGAACGTGGCTGTCCTGTCCCAGTGGTGCCCCACAGAGGGGTCAGCTCGAGCCCTTCCCATCTCCCCACCTCCCTCCCTGCTATCCCCACACCAGGATCAGCCCGGCTCTGCTGCTGCCTGTGGAGCCTCGCAGAGCTGGGTGCTCCTGTGCTGCCTGCTCTGTGCAGCTGATGGGCAGCCCAGTCTGGCTCCTGCCTGCCCCACCTGCCCCCCCGGCCCACAGCGGGCAGGCAGGGCCAGTGTGGAGATAGAACCAGAGCCACAGGATCATTAGGGCTGGAAAAGGCCTCCAGAAGATGATCAATTCCAACCTCTGCCCAAATCCCTCTGTGTCCACTAACCCATACCACGGAGTGCTACGTCCACTTGTTTTTTGAACACTTCCAGGGACAGTGGCTCCAGCACTGCCCGGGGGATGTGGCAGTGCTGCTCTGAGCTGTGCCTGTCTGCGGCTCGCCCAGCTTTTGCTCTGTGTGCCAACACACAGCTGTGCTGCTTCTGTTTCCTACCCGGCTCTGGCGTTGCTCTGGGGTTTGTCATCAGGGCAGCTCTCCTCAGTGGCTTCCTCTCCCCTACTTGTAGCACAAGTCTTGTGGGAGCCCAGCAGCAGCTGCCTGGGCATCAGGGGCAGCAGGGGAACAGCGGGTGGGGGGTGCAAGTCCTCCATGTGGCACCGTTCCCACCAGCTCTCAGTCCTCTGCTGCTCCCCCTTGCCAGGGGGCTTTTCACTCGCTGGGCCGATTCCCTGCTGCAGCCAGAGGCACTTTTGTCACCACCAGTGCCCATCTGCTCTTCCTGACTGCTGCTTCCAAAACCTGAGGAAAAAATGTGGGTGAGCAGGAGGAGGGAGAGGGCCAGCAGAGCTCGGGCCAGCAATGCATCTCTGTGCTCAGCAGTGCCAGGAATGGGGAGTTGCTGGGATGGATCAGGCTTTGATCCTCAGCTCCTGCAACACCAGCCCTCTCCAGGTACTGGTGGGAAGGTGTAAAAGCCCACAGTGGGCAGGGCAGAATGATTTACCCTTGGGTAAACAGAACTGAGACTAAGCTGGCCACAGGTGGAATATCCCAGCCGGTTATGGCTGTTAGCTGCTATCAGGCTGCATGTTCCTGGTATTTGTCTCATCTCCTGCTCTTGCTGCAGCCTGGACCAGGGTCTGTGCAGGGTCTGTGCATCTGGACAGGCTCATCCGTGTGGTGCTGTGCCCTGGGGAAGCAGTGGGATGGGGACAGGCCTTGTGAGTGAGAAATATCCCAGGAAGACCCTCAGCATCACCAGCCCGCAGCCCCCCAGCTCCTAAGCCGTGGATGTGGAGGAGCAGACAGCTCATGTGGGCCCCAGCAGGGTTTGCCCCTCAGCATGGCCAGAGCCCTGCCTGGCACAGCAAGAGACAGGCCCTGGCTCAGCCCTGCAGTCCTGCCTGGCCATGCTCCTGCTCTGGAGCCTGCAGGACTCGTGGCAAAGGCTGGGCTGGCGCTGCCAGGGTGTTTGTAAACTGCACCAGCACCTCACCATCCCCGTGGTGTGGGTTTGTTCCCTTTCCTGGTGACTCCAGAGCAGAGCCTGGCACTTGGCTGGTGTCTTGGAGTGGTGTTCCCAGGTGGTGTCTCAAGCTTTGACAAAGGCATCAACCGCTTGCAGGTGGATAACACAGCCATGGGTCTATTCCAGGCCGCTGGAGAGCCCTCCCAGGCCTTGCAGCAGGGCATTTCCACCCTCTGTCCATTCAGTGCCTCCAGCATGGTCCCACCAGGGGTCTGCCCAACCCCCTGTAGTGCCAACACCTCCAACACCCCCACCCATGGCTGCTGGCTGATCTCCCAGTAAGGCTGTCCTGCATCCCAGATGCCTGACCCTCATCTCCTCCTGCACCCCGTCAGCTTTCCTGGCTTCCTCTCCTCGCTGCACGTCAGGGAATGGCTGTGATCAGTGGGGGAGAGGGTCCCTACAGCCCTGATCCCCATGGTGGCTTCAGACAACCCCAGAGGGGTGGGGGATGCGAGTACAGGACCCGTGGTGGGGATGGGAGCCAGAATCTGATGCATGCAGGGATGGGTGTGCCCTATGTGTGCCCTGTGTGTGCCCTGTGTATGTGTGCCCCTGTGTGTGCCCCGTGTGTGTGTGCCCTGTGTGTGTGTGCCCTGTGTGTGCCCTGTGTGTGTCCGAGGCCTGTGTGGTGTGGGGGCTGTTTCCATGGGCAGTGTGGCTGTTCCCATGTGCAATGGGGCTGTTTCCATGGGCATTGGGGCTGTTTCCATGATTGTTTCCATGTGCAATGAGGCTGTTTCCATGGGCAGTGTGGCTGTTCCCATGAGCTGTGGGGCTGTTCCCATGAGCAGTGGGGCTGTTCCCATGAGCTGTGGGGCTGTTCCCACGAACTGTGGCACTGTTCCCATGAGCTGTGGGAGTTGTTTCCGTGAGCTGTGGGGCTGTTCCCATGAGCTGTGGGGCTGTTCCCATGTGCAATGGGGCNGCTCTGTGTGTGCCCCTGTGTGTGTCCTGTGTGTGTCCTGTGTGTGCTCTGTGTGTGCCCTGTGTGTGTGTGCCCTGTGTGTGCTCTGTGTGTGCCCTGTGTGTGTCCTGTGTGTGTGTCCGATGCCTCTGTGGTGTGGGGGCTGTTTCCATGGGCATTGGGGCTGTTTCCATGATNGCTGTTGCCATGTGCAATGGGGCTGTTGCCATGTGCAATGGGGCTGTTCCCATAAACAATGGGGCTGTTTCCATGTGCAATGGGGCTGTTGCCATGTGCAATGGGGCTGTTCCCATGAACAATGGGGCTGTTCCCATGAGCTGTGGGGCTGTTCCCACGAACTGTGGCACTGTTCCCATGAGCTGTGGGAGTTGTTTCCGTGAGCTGTGGGGCTGTTCCCATGAGCTGTGGGGCTGTTCCCATGTGCAATGGGGCTGTTCCCATGAACAATGGGGCTGTTCCCATGAGCTGTGGGGGTTGTTTCCAGGAGCTGTGGGGCTGTTTCCAGGAGCAGTGGGAAGCCTGAAGGTGCCCGGTGGTGGCTGGGAGCCGCTGCACACGCAGCTGCTGCAGTGCCCATACGTCTGTGTCACCGGCTGTGTGACAATGTGCCTGCGTCGCTCGTGTCCTTGCGTGCGGCGTGTGTGTGTCCTGCCCTCCGCGTGCCCGGCATGCAGCCACCGGCGCAGCCCTGCCGTGGGCACGGCGTGGGTGTCTGCCCGTGTGTAAGGTGCTGTATAACAGGGGAAATGGCTGGAAAAGCTCTCCCCACTCCCATTTTAATCAGAGAAATGAAGCAGCTGTTGGAGTGAATAGACCCTGCACTAAAGCAGACGTCTTAATATCTTTTGCAGAGGAGGTGCATTGTGATTCATTCTGTGCATCTCTATTACTCAGCTTTTGATAGGGGCTTACTTGTCTCAAGTGCTTTTCATTATTGCCCTAATGCTATCTATTAACATACTGGATGGAGGCTCTTTTCTCATCTGGAGCATGCATCACTGTGCTTTTAAAGATTATGGGGCTTGCAAATACATAACACTTTACTGCCTCCCTGACATAATTCACTGGGAAAAGAAATACATGTAAATAGATAGGTAAATAGATAACGGAGTCAGAGGGCTGGGGGAGACAGGGAGGCAGACAGACAGACAGAGCCCAGCACAGGGCTTGGCACACGACTGGTTCCTTCGCAATAAACGAGAAAAGAGCTGATCTCAGGGTTTATTTAAAAATTCTTGGCCGCTGTTTGATGTCACTTGGAAAAATCCTTGTTTCCTAGTTCCCAGCTCTAAACCCTCTGGCTGCAGGGTGGGGGCTGTGCCTGGGAACCGGGGCATCCTGGGGAGATGGGGAAAGGGAGAGGGCTGTGATGGAGAGTGCAGCACATCGTGGAGATGTGACCTGCGGGTGGAGAGCCCAGAGAGCCACGGCTGAGCGGCCACCAGAGCTGGACCAGAGCCACGGGTGTACTCTGAGCCAGACCTCCCCAGCAACCTTGGCAGCACCACCTCACCTCAGCTGGGTCAAGGGACTGCTTTAGAGACCAGTGAGGCATTAAACACTCGGATGGGGCTGGTGCAGGCAGAGCTCATCAGGGGAGGATTACAGGTGTGGTTTTCTGGGTCAGGGCTATTACACACTTATCAATCACGGCCCCATTGCATGGCAGGGGATGCTGCATTCCCTGGCACGCACGGTACCGGCACAGACCCGGGGAGATGCAGCACTGGGACCAGGAACTGGGATTTTTCCGTCCTCTTTTTTTTTTCATTCTGCAAATGGCCATTCCTAAAAAAGAAAACTTTTTGCAAGAAAGGAATAAATGGGAATTATAATTTAACAGCAGCACAAGTGCTTCATTCCTCAGCTCAGGATGACTTTTTTCTTCAAATTCTGTTGAACTGTGGTAAGCAATGCAATGGCACAAAAGCAAAATTAAACAGCCAGAGCTTGGCAAGACTGCAGGCTTCAGCTCAGACTGTGCATTTGCTTTTCTTCTTGATTTCTAAGTTTTTGGAAACCCATTTCTCTGCCCTGTGCCTGTGTTACAGACACCTCCAGGACTGCAGAGAGAGAAAGCACAGATTCCCCACTGCCTGGACCGTTCCCCAAAACCTGGGGGGTTGACTGGCAGGTGATGGTCACATTGACCTTCCCCAGCACATCAGCCAGGACAGGGCCCCTTGCTCGGGATCCCAGCAGTGCTGCTGTATTTAGGGCAGGACACTCTGGGGCACAGTTTTCCTGTGCTATGGACGGATTTTTCCGTCCTCTGCTCAGCACCCTGGCTCGCCCAGCAGCACCAGGGCTGCCACTTTAAACAGCAAGGGGCCAAAGGCAGGTCTGCAGCTGGCCAGAGGGGTGCCCAGTAGCCTCCAACTTGGAATCCACAGAAGCCCCCAATCCAGGGTCTGTTGTGACCTCACAGAGCCAGGGGGATGAGCAGGAGCCCACTGAGGTGCAGGTAGGAGGTGCCAGGAGGACATGGGACTGTCCCGTCCCCCCCGCCCCTTGCAGAGCAGGACTGCAGCTTTGGGAAGGGCTTATCCCTGCTCAGGTTCAGGGCTTGGGCTGTTCCCTGCTGTCACACCCAGCCAAGGCAGAGGATGTGGGGAATCACAGAGTGGTTTGGGTTGGAGGGACCTTAGAACTCATCCAGTGGCAGGGACACCTCCCACTGTCCCAGGCTGCTCCAAGCCCCGTCCAGCCCGGCCTTGGGCACTGCCAGGGATCCAGGGGCAGCCACAGCTGCTCTGGGCACCCTGTGCCAGGGCCTCCCCACCTCACAGGGAACAATTTCTTCCTGATATCTCACCTAAACCTGCCCTCTTTCTGTTCCCTGGGTTTGTCATCCTCTGGTCTAAACAAGCTGGGGTGGGGGGACACTGCCCTGGCACCAAGGTACGAGGTGGGGACAAAGGAGTTTATCCTGAGCTCACACAGGTCCCGCTCTGGTGACCAGGTTCCCACTCTTGTGTGGTTCAGGCAGAGGCTGAGAGAGAGCCAGCCTGTGCCACCGCCATCCCCTGCTCTGCAGCATCGTGACTTTTGCCTCCTCCCAGCCTGGGGGCCACCAGAGCCCCCTCAGGAAGCCGTGGTAGCAGCCCCCAAAGGTTCCCTGGGCTCTCCCAAGGTGTGCAGGCAGCTTTGCTCTCCCCGATAAAAACCTGCAGGATGTATCACAGCCTCTTATAAACTGAGACCGATGCTGGCTCCCAGCTATGGTTAATCATATAAACTTGCCTAATTTTATTCTATCAGCCATCTTGTTGCTACATGCCAGATGCTTGCCCTAAATGAATAGTGTTGGAACAGCCAAGCATCAAGTTAACAGAATACCAGCAAACATTCCCGACAGCATGAGCAGTCTATAAAACCTGGCACTAAACTGTATTAGAGGAAGAGATAAGCTCTCAGAGAGGAGCTGGGAAGACCGTAGGCTTGTTTTTTTTCCAAATGGCTCCATGTAGCATGTGGTGCAGGTGTCGTAGGAGAAATCCATCCAGCTATGGAAGTATCTCTCTATCTGAAGCTGGCTATGCTATGAATCTTCTAATGGGATTAAGGCTTAATGCCCTAAATAGAATATGAAATAGTGCTTCCTCTCGCCGAGCTGCCAGCTGTCTTGCAAACAGGGCACTGAAACTTCCACTTTTTGCGGATCAAATCAGTCATTCTCTGAATTGATGGCAAGAGCCTCATCAACAAGATATAATGTTTTAATGATGTTGTGACATGACCTGACACGCAGTGTCATTTGATGGATTCTCTCGTGTCACGGCATATTTCTGACACAGAAAAATGTAACCTCTTTCCCCTTCCAAAAAAAAAAAAAAAAAAACCAGAGAAAAAAGAAAGGGGATGAAAAAAATGTTCATTTCTCCGGTGCTCAGCAGTGCCCCAGCTCAGCCCCACAATTGCCTCGTGCTGGAGGAGATGAATTTCCACTGTGCATTTCTGTATCTGCTCTTCACCTCTGCATGGCACGTTATCGCCTGCTAATAACATGGAACAAATAGCACGGCGTTAATAACCAGCAGAAACCATTTCACCCCTATTTTCAGCTGTGAATCCTCCTCGAGTCACTTTGGACATTTTGAATTGTTTTTTCTCTGCCGTGATTCCCTGTCAGCCTCCCTGAACGCTCCCAGGTCTGCCTCTGCTTCTCCCCTGAATCAGTGCGAGGCCTCAGCGTTGGGAGTTTGGATGAGATGGGCTCTGCACTGGGACCATTCCCCTGGGAGATCAGAGAAACAGAGAATCCCAAAATGGTTTGGGTTGGAAGGAACCCAAAGGTCATCCAGTTCCAACCCCTGCCACAGGCATGAGATGCAGCTCTCCTCATCCAGCAGCAACCCCAGCAAGGTCTCCTGGGGTATCTGCTGCCATGTGCCCCAAAAGGGAGTGGGAAACCCACCCAGCAGCAGATGGATAAAGAGAGCAGGAATCTGAGAGGGTGCCGAGCTGACAGAGATTCCTGCACGCCCTCGGTGTCAGGGCTGGGTGTGCTGGAGGTGCTCCCTGGCAGGAGCAGAGGTGCCGGTGTCTGCTGCAGGTGAGGGACACCTGGGAACGCCAGCGTCCTGCTGGGAGGAGCACGGGGGAGCTGCCAGCATGGAGGGGCTGGGCAGGCATTGCAGGAAATCACAGTGCCTGGAAGACCCTTGGCTCCCCTTTGGCGACCCCAGCCTGGCAGCAGCGTCCCTCAGGCTGTTTGGTGCCAGGCAAAGGTCACCTTGGGCACCTTGGGCACCTTGTGCACCTCGTGCCCAGAGGAGAAGCACGTTCCTGCTTCCGTCCATTCCCAGGGACCGTGGGGACATGGGACTTGTGGTCCCTCAGCAGCGTGGCCAGTGACCCCCCAAGACACCTGCAGGGAACTTGGTGGCTTGTGAACCCTCTGGGGGTGCAGGGGTGGTGCTGGGGTCTTTGGGGGTGCCCTGACCCGTCAGCCACAACTCTGCTGCGTATTTGAGCCTCAGAGTTCCGTGGGACCCCCGCGCTGTGTGACAGCAGGGACACGGGGGCTGCAGGGACACCCCTGTCACAGCCAGCACCTGGGGGATGGATTTGGGGAAGGGAGCTGCACACTCCATACACACCAGCTGACCCCACCCCACTGCCCAGCCGGGCCCCACAGCTCCCCAGGGCAGCTGCTGCATCCCTGGGAGCTGGGGAGGGATTTCAACACCTCCATCCAGCCTCTGACGCCTGGGAAGCAGTGTGGAGTCACAAGGGAGACAAGGTGGCAGGGGACATCTGTCCCAGGGCCGTGTGGGTGGGCATCATCCACGCTCCCCCAGCAGGCTCTGGGATGCCCCTCTGCTCTTCCTTCCCAATCCCCAGAGCTGGTGATTGCGGTTTGGGCAGTAAATCTGAACCATCCAATCCTGTTAAATTATTTTCCAAATGACATGATTTCCCTGGTGCACATAAATGATCAATTTCATGTTTTATTCCTAGCGCTATTTTAGTAAGGAAAAAAAAAAAATCTCATTAAACTATCTTGATTAGAGAAAAGGGGCTGTCATCACGGGGTGGACAAATGGTGTGAGGGCACTCAGCTATTTCCCCGAACGCACTGACACCTGCAGAAGAGGCCTTCGAAGACCTGAAGGTTATTTGCCCATATTACAAATGAGGTGAAGGTTAAAAAAGGTGATTAAAAGCATCTGGAAACCCAAATGTGACAGAGTCTTGCAGTAACCTCCAAGCAGGTTGATTTATGACAGGCCGGTCCCACCCGTAACAAGATTATAGCTTCTCCCCATCAGCCATTGTGATAAATACCAATTACCTACTTGAGGATTGCCATTCAAATTTGCCTAAGTAAGGAGCAGAATCATACATCTATGTTGATTACATATCAATGATGCCGTGGAAGCCTTTGCAACTTTTAGATCTGCTTAAGATATGCCGCCCTGATTTAGACAGCGATTTGCATACAATTTACCCATAAAGCTTTACTTTGAAAAGTATAATTACTTTTTTAATATTCTTCCTTCTGATTTGAATGTTAGAGAGGCCATATAATGAATTACTGCACTAATGAAGACAAACATGCTCTCGGGGTGTACAATGGGAGCATTGTTAAATAAACTTCCTGCATGCAACACATTTGTTGTGGTTAATCTTTAAATGGAGGCTCCGATTAATACCAGCACTTTTCTTCCCATAATTATTTTCCGAGGGATGTGAATCCCTGCCTGGGCTGCTCCAACGGTTCCACCCACGGCAGGTGCTGCAGGGCGGCAGGAGGGCTCTGGTCTCTCCGTGCTGAGCACTTGGTGACCACGCTCCAGCAGGGGCCGAGTGAAGGAGTCCCCAGGTCCTGGCCAGGAGCAATCGCTGTCCAGAGCCTGCCAGGCCTTCCCTGGGAACCAGGGGTGGCTTCCGTCATATGGAGTGGGGACAGCACGAGTGACATGGGCACGGGAGCTCGGCACCAGCACAGCTCTGCTGCCCTGCTCCCCTTAGTGCAGAGCAGCAGCTCTCTGGAGCTCATCCTCCCTGGCTTTTCTACTTGTTCCACCTTCCCTCAAATCTGAGCATCCTCCCCCAAAGCCTCTGTTCATGTCCAGCATCCCTGGGATTTCAGATGGCGAAACATTCCAGCATGGGCAGAGGGAGTCTTGGAAGACAAAGTAGCCAGATTTGGACAAAATGTCAGTCATGTCCTGGGCTGGATCCAGTTCAGCATGACCAACAGGTCAAGGGAGGTTATTCTGCCCCTCTGCCCTGCTCAGGAGATTCCCCACCTGCAGAGCTGCCCCAGCCCTGGGTGCAACAGCAGAAGGATCTGGAGCAGCTGGAGAGAGTCCAGAGGAGGCCCAGGAGCTGCTCCAAGGCTGGAGCCCCTCTGGAGCAGGACTGGGAGAGCTGGCGGGGCTCCCCTGGAGAGGAGGAGGCTCCAGGGAGAGCTCAGAGCCCCTGCCAGGGCCTGAAGGGTCTTATGAAAAACAGGAGGACAAACATTTTTGTAGGACCTGTTGTGAGAGAACAATGAGTGATGTTTTTAAAATAAAAGGGAGTGGATTTAGACTCAGTGTAGGAAGAAATATTTTACTCAGGCAGTGTTGGGACACTGGCACAGGGTGCCCAGAGAAGCTGTGGCTGCCCCATCGCTGGAAGTGTCCAAGGCCAGGTTGGATGGGCCCTGAAATAACCTGGTTTAGTGGAAGGTGTCCCTGCCCATGGCAGGGGGTGGAATGAGGTGACCTATAAAGGTCCCTTCCAGTGCAAACCATTCCAGGATTGTGGGATTCCGTGACAGAAGATCTTGGAGTTTTCTGTTCCTCAGGAAACAGCAACCAGTGAGCTCTGGAAAAAGGGCTTGCTGAGAGCTTGGGGGGATCTGGTGATGGGAAGAGAGGTCCACCAGACCCAAGAAAGGATTCCTTGGCACTGGGACCAGTATCGTGACTCAATAACATGCTCTGGGGTTTTGTTTCTAAAATAAACCCCCTTCCCTTGCCATTCACACGCCTGTGGTGTTGCTGAGCAAACTGACTGGGCTGGCTCCGGGCTGTGGGGTGGGGTCAGAAGGACCCAGAAGGACAGCAGGGCAGGGGGTGTGAGCACGGGGACTTGGCCAGGGACCTTCGGCATCCCTGTCCTGACCCTGACCTGGTATCCCTGGAGACCTTGGCCAGTTGTTTTACCCCGCTTTGGTGAGGAGGGGTAAAACCAAAGGGCTGAGCATCAGGAGCTCTGTGTTGTTTAGAGAAAGGATTTTCCTGCCTATGCAGTAGGAAGGGAGAAGGATTTGGGATTCCCACTCAGGGCTGTTGCATGTGGCCAGACAGCCCCAGGCTCAGAGGTCTCAGGCCTGGCTCACTGTGCCTCAGCTTGAGGGGTTCATTTGTCCCAGCACTTCCCTGTGCAGGTGTTGCCCTGTCCTTGCCCATCCCGGGAGGTGACACCCACCTTTGCCACCTCCAGAGCCTCCTGTGGGCCCTCCCATCCCTCCAGCACCGGCCCAGCCTCCAGCCCAGCCCCAGCCCTGTGCTGCTTTACATCTGAGGCCATTAAAACCTATTCTGTTGGAATGGGCCCAGCGAGGGAAGGGATCCAGCTCCATGTGACAGCCTCATTATTCACCACTCTGCCAATCTTTATGTCATCGACAAGTTCTATCCGGAGAGATTTGGTATTGACTGCCAACTTATTGATGGGCTGGTGAACAGCATCTGGCCAAAGGCTGACACCCCCCAGCGCTCAGATGGCGTGGCCAGCCCGGGATCGTTTCCTGGCTTGCAGTCCCACTGATCTCCTCAGTGACCTTCAGGATGTCACAGCTCCGTGGCTGCAAAGGTTTTTAACCACACGGAGCTGCACACGAGTGACAGTAAGTGCTGAGCTTTTGGTGCACCCGATTTCCTGGTGTCATGTGTGTCCCAGGAGCTGCAGCAAAATCCACTGGGAAGCACTGGGCCCTCCACAGGAGCGGCTTAAGAGCCATCAGACCTCATTTTTCTTCTCCCAGATGAGACACAGACCTCTGCAAACACATTTCTGTCCTTGAGAGGAAGAAAGGGGCTGTTCCTGCCTCAAGGGAGCTCCCAGGAGAGCCCTGTGAAGGGAGGCGAGGTGGGCAGAGTGCTGGCCGTGGGGACCTGCAGCACCGGCCAGCAGGGTGGAGAGGACATTGCCGCTGGGTGAGCGCTGTGGGAGAGCATTCCCTGAACCCGGGACCCCCGAGTGTCACCTTCCCCAGCCCACCTCAGCCTGTCCCCCACATGGGGTCTTTCTCAGCTCCCTGCAGGGGTAAGAGGAGGCTCCCTGAGGAGCTCACTGCCCACTGCTGGCACATGCTGCAGCACAACGGTTCCCCTGGCACTGGAGTNCCTGAGGAGCTCACTGCCCACTGCAGAGCTGCACTGACCCTCACCCTGGTCACCACCTGCGCTGGCACATACTGCAGCACAACTGTTCCCCTGGCACTGGAGCGGTGCCCAGAATCCACCAGCATCTCCCAGTGCCCTCTGCCTGTCCTGGGCAGCATCCTGGGCAGGGTCAGGGGGTCAGGCTGGGTGTGGGGAGTCCCTGGCATGCCAACTCCTACCTGCACGGGCTGGTTTGTGAGGGATGGGAAAGCACCGGGATGCAGAGCCCTTCCCCGTCCCATCAGGGCACAGGAGGGGCAGGGAAGCAGCAGGTCAGATAATGACCTTGCCCAGCTTGTTAACCTCCAGCTCTCCCTGTAACCTACTTGATTCTTTTTTAATTAAAGCCCAGTGTTGTTTAACAATTAACAGCTCTGAAGGAAGTGTTTTCCAGCACAGACTTACCGGGAGCTGCAGGAACTGTCCAGGGCTTGTTGAAACGAGAGCTGCCCTTGAGAAGGAGAACCAGGTCATGCCACCCCCTGCACTCCCTGCCAGCTCCTCCTGCATCACCAGGGCTGTGGGCACTCGGTTGGAGGGGCTGGGGCTGGAAGGCAGCAGGAAACCTGCTGGACCCCACAAAATGTCCCTGCTGCTCCTGCCTCTGTTGGACCATGAGGATCTGGTGTGAATGGAGTCGTTCTGGACCGCCAGGGAGGAACACAGAGAGACGGAGGTGGCTGCAGCTCTTCTCAAGGAAGCCAAAACCAGGCACACTCCAGCAGGAGAAAGGCCCAAATAGTTCCTGGTGTGGGGACAGAGCAGCTGAGCCCGCTGCCCTGGCAGCCCTGCATCCCCACCAGGACCTGAGGGGGCCTGGGGATCACATCAGCCACACAAGAGCCTGGGTCACAGCTGAGGGGTCACAGCTGATGCTCCTGTGGTCACTCCTGGCCCTGTGCTCGGTGCCTTCAGAGCAGATCCCTGGAGATGTGCAGCCCCATGGCTGCCCCGGTGACCTGGTGGATGTGACATCTCCAGCAGTTTGTGAGGGACTGTGTCACCTCCTGGGCCACTCATGACAGCAGAGCCCCGGCCGTGGGCTGTGCCTCACCAAGCACAGGGGTGTCTGCAGTCAGAACCACCTCTGGGGCTGGCAGAGCCCCTGAGCCTGTTGGCCTCTGGCCTGGGGGTGCTGAGCTCAGGTGGCACCTGCGTCCCTGGGGTGATGAGCTCAGGTGTCCCTACGACCCTGGGGCTCATGGACGCCACTCCGGGGCTGGGGGCTGACCCTGAGGGAGATGCCAATGGACAGGCACCACCTGCAGCCAGGCAGGTGCCTCCTGCAGACCCTGTGGGCTGTTCCCAGCTGAGGCCTCGTGGGCAGGGGGATCTCCCAGTGCCCAGGGGTCTGCACCAGGACCAGCCTTGGCTGGCACGTCTGAGGAGGGGGAGCTGGGGAAGGCTGGCTCTCTGCTTAGAGGGCCCCTGGCTCCTGGAGGGCAGAGACATCGCATGGCAATGACCCAAGAGGCCCCTGCCTCGCCGCCCAGCTGCAGGACAGCCCCAGGACAGGGCGGGCTGTGGTTTGTGACACGTTGTGTGCACAGGGACCATGCGGAGAGCCTGAGGGAGCAGCTCCGTGAGGGTTAACCTGGGAATCAGCCAGGCAGCTGCCAAAGTACTATAGATTTTGGAGCAGTAACTCTTCAGCTGGAGAGTGAAAAGAGGACAGTTAATGAGGCTCATGAGATCTGTTAATACTTAACCCAATGCAACACCTACCAGCCCTGCCAATAAATCAGCGGTGAGCACCAGCACCTCGCTCTGGTGTGCCAGCAAAGCCCCAGCATCATGGGGGATCCCTCCCTCTCACCACCACGAGGTCTGAGCTTCCCTCTTCCACTCTCCTGTCACAGGGGTGTAGGGGAGACCGATGTGTTCAAACCCCTGTGGTTGGGACAAAACACTTTGGAAACGTCTGGAGGCCGCCCAGAGCTTCCAGCTCAGAGGGATCAGGGGCTCAGCCCCAGAAAGCCAACGAGCCTGTGAAGGTTCAGCCTCATGAGGGTGGGGGGCATGGGGCAGTGCAGCTTGGGATTCAGGCTTTTAAAGCCTCTCTAGGAAAATCCAGCCTTGCTTTAATCAGCACTGATTGACCTCTGCTGCAGTGAGGAGAGGTGGCTGCCCACAGGCCTGCACACCCAGGACTGGATTTCCAGCACTTGCTCTGATTCTTGAGCTGCTCAGAGACGTCTGTGCTCCTGAACAGCACCAGGATTTGTTTCTCAGGCAGCAATCAGGACCAAAGAACAGTGCAGGGCCCCTCAGTGGGACCCCATGAGAAGGGCGTGGTGAAAGAGGTGCCCTCTCCCGTGAGAAATGCTGAGTGCTCCTCCCTGGGAGGTGCAGGATGTTTCAGGTGCAACCTTCCACCCTGTCCGAACTTTTCTACCATCCCTCTAACAGCAGAACACAACCGGGGCTTGTTGAACCCCACTGGAGAACCTTCTGTGGCAAAGGAAAGGCGGACACTCACCTGCCCTCCAGCTGTGCACACATTCCTGGCCTCATGGTCTGCAGGTCGGGCTGGGGAGAGATCTGTCTTCATTTCCTGGTACTGCTGCCACCACAGACACCACTGGCGCAGAAGGGCACCTAAAAACAGGAAAATCCCAGGAAACTCCAGAGCTTCAAACATACCTGTGCTGGGTGAGGATGGCACAGCTGGGTTCCTGGTCAGAAGATCCGGTGCCACCTTGGCAGGATGTGGATGGCTCCCAGCGTAGGGCCTGGCTGTGTCCGGCTCTGGTCGTGCGCCTGCATCGGGCACCTCTGCTCATTTTGTTGCCCATGGAACAGGTTTGGGTCAGCTGGTGGGACCCAAAATACTCCCAGGCTCTGGGATCTGGTCTGGACACACTCAGGTGTCGGAGAAGGTGTCGCCAGTGGGGCTCTCTGGAATCTGCTGTCATTAGGGATGAGTGACACATTCCACATTAGATCTTCAAAAATGATATGAAATTACAGTCCTTTAAAGGGATAGTAGTGTTTTGGAATGAGCTCAGTTTTAATGACCTAAAAATTTCGATTGGTTTCATCTCCTTCTTCACCAAAAAGGAAAAAGAGATAAGACTGGAAAGAAGAGAATAAGATTAAAAAAATGGAAGAGACAGAGCCCCAGGTGTGAAAACTGCTGAATTTGGGAGGAGCATGAGGATACCTGGAATAAACTAGAAGAAAATATTTCAGGGAAAAGTCTATGACTGGCCCATTTCTGCTGGTCCTGGTAATGTCACCACAGTGTGTATTTGTCACCTCCCCGGGCATGGGGGATGTGATGAGATTCAGGACAGGGGGCTCCAGAGGGGCCCTGTGGGCAGCACCCACCCTCAGTGGCAGCTGATGGTTGGGATTTTATTGGGATCTGGCACTTCCCTTCTGTCCCCCTTGGTGGTTCCTCACCTGGGTGTGAGCCCGAGCTGATACACCAGGAAGGAATTACTGAGTTGAGCCTCCAGCGTCATGGATGCTGCCCTGCTGTCCTCAGCTTCTCTAAAAATCCAGTGAGGAATCTCCAGGACAGAACTGCATTTCTGCTTGACGTGCCAATCCCCACCATCCCATGGGATCTGAGTCACGTTCCTCTAATAAAACGCAATTTTTCTTTGAGAAATCCAGCAGGTCTGGGCTGATCTTGAACAAAGATGCTCTGAGACTTTGTGGGTTTCCCTGGGGCTTCTGTGCTCTGTCCCTGGCTTTGGCTACAGAGGTCCCACGTCTCTGTGGGTGCGTCTGTGCTGTCCATAACCTTGTCCAGCTCAGGTGGGACAGCAGAGCTGACCCCAGGGAGTGCACAAACACCTGGGCGTGGAGTGGAGCAGCTACAGTGCCATCAGGCAAATTTTCATTGGGTCATTAAGGCTGGAAAAGACCCTTGATATCAACCCAGCACCACCACCACGGTCCCCACCAAACCAGATGTTGTGAAGCAAAAGTCTTGGAACTCCTTTCACCTGGAGCATTTGCATGATCTTCTGTGCTTGGTCTTTGCTAACCTGGGAGCTGTTTTGCAGAGAGCATCTACTTCAAAATGATGATATTTTCTTTTGTCATGTTGTCACGTGTAGCCCAAACACCTCTGTCTGCTCTTCTGCTTGGCCAGTCTCCTCAGGAACTGTTGAAAGCCAGTGCTGGAGCAGCTCCCCAGTTGCCACTATTTCATGTTAAACCAGCGTTTTTTCCTTATCAGGGCTGTTGCACGCTGTCTCGTGGGCGCTCTGGACAGTGGTTTGGTTTATGGTTTCCAAAAAGGGAAAACATAAATTGGCCTCTCCCAGAACTGTAAGTCTGGCTCAAAAATCAGAAGATTTGAACACAATTGATGGAGCACATCCTGTCTTCTTGGGCTGCTTTCATCCATCATTGTTGCTCAGAGAAGCTGTGGCTGCCCCTGGCAGTGTCCCAGGCCAGGCTGGATGGGGCTTGGAGCAGCCTGGGACAGTAGAAGGTGTCCCTGCCCATGGCAGGGGGTGGCACCAGATGATTTTTCAGGTCCAACCCCAGCCTTTCTGAGAGTCTCTGATTCCATGCTCATCCCATTCCCAGTAAGTCCCCAAACCACGTGCCTTGGAGACTTGCACAGCTGAAGGAGCACCAGGGCTCACATGATGCCGGGGCCGGGGGCTGTGTGAGAGCAGCGTCAGATGTCACAAGGTGCACGGTGAGATCATGAGATCGGTCGCTCTGCAGGGACTCAGGGCTTGTCTCTGTCCTGCCCAGCGCCCTGCAGGGCATCCCCAGGGATGGGCTCTGCCCGCACCAGGTCACTGCCCTGAGCCCCCGTCTGCTCCTGGGGGTGGCTGTGGGCAGGACCCTGCCAGCTCAGAGCCACCAGGGACGGGTGATCCTTCCCTAATCACCCAGGCACGAGGTGACACAAGTTTCATTTCACACTTGTCAGGTGCTGACCCTTCTCCTGGGACCGGAGTGGCCTCCTGTCCTGGCAGGGAGGCAGAGCTAACCAGGCTCAGGGGAGACGGCCTGGAAGAGCGAGGGACCGTGACCGAGGGCCTGCCAGTACATTTCCCTGGTGGCTTTCTATCTGTGACAAGTTAGAAAACAAAATAAAAAGAAGGCAAGCAGTCAGCCAACCCACTTAACTGCAGTTTTCCTCCATCAGGATCTATTTAGTTTTATTCAACCTGACATCTCTCAGAGAGAAGAAGAAATTCTGGGAGCCTAAAGCCAGAGGGAGACCACACAGTGTGTGCTGGCCGTGCTGGGGGAGCTCATCTCCCTTATTGCATCTGACACCGAGCGGGAGGAGCCAGGGTCTGCAGCTGTGGGTGTGAGGAGGCTTTCCAGGGCTGGAGGCAGCCTCCCCCCACTCGCTGCCTGTGCACACAGCAGGATCCTGATCTCCCTGGCCGGCAGGGGCAGCTCCCCAGAGCCTGGTGCACCCTGCACTGCCCTAGACCCCGAGTCCCTGGGTCTCCAGCATGCAAGAGGAGGTGACTTTGGGCAAAGCCCTGCTCCAAGATGCTCCAGCTGTCATCTGGTGAGGATGAGGTTAAGCTGATGGCACTGGAATCCACAGCTGGGTGTGCAGATGAGCAGAAGCACATCTGTATCGCCGCTTTCCAGGAAAGCCTTTTTTCAGCCCAAACGGGGAGGATGAGGCAGTCTGGAACACAGAGGAGGGGAAGGAGCAGAGCCCCTGGGAGCCGCTGTTCCCTACAGCACTGCCCCTGGCTGTGGGATGGTCCCAGAGCACTGCAGGGGGATGTGGGGATACAGGGCAAGGGGGAGCACTACAGGCTGCCGGGCTGTGGCAGGCAGACCCTTTCCAGCCTGTGGGCAGCACTACACAGCTTGAAACGTTCCCATCAGATTCCAGCGTTTTGGGTACAGCTTCTGCCAAGGCTGGCTCGAGCGATCCCAAGGACACAGGCCTCGTCCAGGAGAAGGTGCCCAGTGGAGGAGGAGAAGGGACAGCACTGCCAAGGTGATGCTGTGGGGAGCAAATGTCAGGTTGGAACTCCGTGAGGGTGATGCCAAGGCCCGTCCTGCCCCCTCCCAGCCAGCTCTGATCATGCTCCAGGGCTGGAGCCAGCCCTGTGAGGGAGGCCCTGCATCACCCAGGGGCCTCTCTCTGCCTTGGAAGGAAGCTCAGCCTGTGTGTGTCAGCATGGCTGCAGGACAAGCAGCTGGCTGAGGAGATGTCTGTGCTGCTGATGCCAAATTGTCCCAGACAGGACAGTCCTGGGGGAGCTCATCACACCTCTGGCAGCAGCACAGCCCATAATACAAGAGATCTCCCAGCTCAGCTTCTCAGGTGCTCTGATGCTCACTCAGGTGAAGTCCCCACCATTTCCCAGGCTGCACCTTCTGAGAGGGGCACAGATGACCCTGAACCTGAGCTGAGCATCTCTGAGAGCTGGCAGAGCCCCTGCCCTGTCCGTGTGGGTCACTCAGAGCCCCTCCCTGCTGCCTGCACAGCTGCACTTGCCCAGCCCTCCTTGCTGAGCAGTTTTGGTGCAGCAGCCTCACCTCCAGCTGACTTTGCACTGCGATGCTGCGATCCTGCCCCCCAAAATGCTGCTGCACTCACCCCCTGCCCAGCTGATGTTCTGCCTGCATCATGCCTCTCTTCTCCTGGTTTCCTTCTTACCAGCAGTCCACCCTCAGATCCTGGGGTCAGTTTTGTGCCCCTCATGACAAGACAGACATTGAGGGGCTGGAGCGTGTCCAGGGCAGGGAACGGAGCTGGGGAGGGGCTGGAGAATCCTAAAGGAGCTGGGAAAGGGGCTCATCCTGGAGCAAAGGAGGCTCCGGGGGGTCCTTCTGGCTCTGCACAACTCCCTGACAGGAGGGGGCAGCCGGGGGGGTCGGGCTCTGCTCCCAGGGAACAAATAGGCAAGAGGAAATGGCCTCAAGTGGCACCTCAGGGGATTCACACTGGATATCAGAAAAAGTTTTTTAAGTGAGGGAGTGGTCAAGCATTGGAAGGGGCTGCCCAGGACAGTGGTGGAGTCACCATTCTTGGAAATGTTCAAAAACCAAGTGGCCGTGGCACTTCCTGACATGGTTCAGTGGGCACGGTGGGATTCAGTCGAAGGTTGGACTCAATGTTCCTGGAGGTCTTTTCCAACCCCGAAGGCTCTATGATTCCCAACCCCTCACCTCTGTTCCTGTCTCTCTCTGTATTCCTGCAGGAGCTGCTCTGTGCTGGCAGCCCCCTGAGCACAGAGTGCACCTGACCCATGCCCGGCCCTCGTGCAGCACTGCCAGCCCCCTCGGTCCTCTGCCACACGTCCGAGCCCAGGACATCCCCTCCTCACCTGCCCCGAGCCAGGAACTTGGTGCAGGCACAGGGAGGGCTCAGGGAAGAGCAGTGGGAGTGGGTGGAGGTGTGCAAGGCCTGACTGACAGGGAGAGATGCAGGGGCTCAACCTATTTACTTTATCAAGGGGAGGTTAAAAGGCAACTTGATCATGGTCTATAAATACTTATGGAGGGAGGAGATTTCTGATAATGGAGGGGTTTTTAATCTAGCAGATAAAAAAAATGTAATGAGATTCATTGGCTGGAAGCTGAAGCTAGAAAAACCTAAATTGGAAATAAGATGCATCTTTTAAGCAGGGAGTATAATTAACTATTGGAGCAATTTGCTAAGAGATGTGGCGGATTCTCCATCATTTGTGGTCTTTAAATCAAGACTTTCTGAAAGAGATGCTCTCCCTCAGCCAGGTGTCACTGGGTTCCGCAGTTCCATAGCTGGGGGAGAAGTGTCCTGCACTGCAGAGGTCACTGTGGGTGCCCCCAGGGCCCTGTGGTGACACCAAAATCCTGCTGCCCTCCCAGGCCAGGATCCCCATCGCTCACATCCCACGTGCCCAAGGGCAGCAAACTCCTGTGTGAGAATGAGAGGGGGTCCCCTCTGGGAACTGGGGGACAGACACAGCAGGAGCCAGACCTTGAGCATCCCTGCACATCCCCTGCACATCCCCGGCACATCTCCAGCTCACGGATCCGGGCTGGGCATCCCTGCACGTCCCTGCACATCCCCAGCTCACTGATCCAGGCTGGGCATCCCTGCACATCCCTGCACATCCCCTGCACATCTCCAGCTCACTGATCCAGGCTGGGCATCCCTGCACATCCCCTGCTACCCAGCTCACGGATCTGGGCTGTGCGTGAGCCCGGGAGAGCTCAAGGCACACGTGGAGAGGATCCAGAGCCAGGAGGTCTCATGCACCCTCAGCATCCATCCCAGGGAATGGGGCAGGAGGGCAGGATCCCTGCTCAGTCCCCTGGGAATCCTGTGTGCACCCACCCACCTCGTCACCAGCCCCACTCCTGACACACAAACACCCCACAGGCTCTCCAGGCCATGACACGGAGTCCTCCCCTGGGTCCTGGTGCTCGGGGTGGCTGTTCCCAGAAGCCTGGCATCCTCACACACTCCCTCACTGGTGCTGTTACTTCCCTGCCTCTTTTCTTCCCCTTGGTTTCTTTCTTGATATTTTTTCCTTGCTGCCCTAATTTTTTTTCCCCCCTATAATTTTCTCCATTGACTTTAATTAAGCTCTCCCCAGGCTCGCTCTGTAGGCAGGCTTCCCCGGGTCTAATTAGACTCTCATCATAAGTAATCTACATGGAAAGCAAACATGTGTGTGTGTGAGAGAGCCAGTGAGATTTATAGAGAGCATGCAGGGAGCAGATGGGTGCATAAAACACTACAAATAATTCTGGTACAGATGCAGAAAAGGCAGGCGCTATGGTGAGGACTGGAGCCTTCCCCACATGCTCACATAAGTCAAATCTCTGTCTCACTCTCTCTCTAGGTATCACCACATTTCCCACAATAAAATCAATAGTGCAGATCAGAGTAAATCATCTTTGACTGGGGAAGCAGGGCTCGGTGATAGCAGCGATTCCCAGATGAGACTTAAGGAGATGTCTCACACTGATCTGTTTCTAACCATGTACTTAAGACCCAAGGTGTGTGCTGAGGTGATTACCAGGGGTAGGCTGCCCGTGGTGGGAGCTCGGTGCTGTTCGCTCAGGGATGGAGGATGGTTTATGGCGTGGGGCCGGAGCTGCTGCCCTCACACCTCCGACACAGCGCTGCCAGGAGAGGAAATTGCCCTGAGGGGAAAGAGCTGGGAAACAGACAGGTCGGAGATAGGAAAAAGAGATAAAAATAGCCACCGGCTGAGAGCTGCTCCCTGCCCTGATCCTGCCCCGGGCTGCTTGCTGCCCTGGAGCTGTCCTGCCCTGGGATGGGGCTGTGCTCGGGGGCACGATGGGTCTTGGGATCCCCTGGGCAGCCTGTGGAAGAGGGAAGCCAAGGTCCAGCTCCATCTCTGACCCTTCAGTTCTCCCTGCACCGCTGAGGGCAGCTGCTGTGTCTGAGGTGGGGAAGGGGCCCCAGCACCCACCTTGGAGCTCTGAACCCCTCACCTTGGAGCTCCTGGTGCTTCTCTGGCCAGGAGGAGGGGTCTTTCCCCTGCCCATTCCACAGCTTTGGGGGTTTTGTGCCCCATGCCCTCACCTGGATCAGCACAGGCAACCACGCGGTGGTCAGAGGAAGCCCCCAGAGCCGTCTGAGATGCTCCCCTGTCAGCTGAGTTTGCCAGGGCCTGGCACTGCCCTAGGACATGTTCTGTGCCCCGTGGGCTGGACTCACCCTTTCCCCCTCTCACTGTGACCCTCACTTCTTTCTTGGCATCCTCATTCTCTTCATCACTGCTGTGGGTAGGGCTGGCAACTGATCACTCCCAGCAGAGCCCCATCCCTTCCTCCACGTCCCAGAGGCTGATTGGGCATTCGCTGGTGCCCCTGTCCTTCACAGGGACTGTCCCAGGGGAACACACGTGGCTTCCTGGACTGTGTGCCCAGCACAGGGTGAGACCCAGAGTGCCACACCCCAGAGCCCTGCTGAGCTCTGCCTGGATGTGGGGTCACCTCTGGCCCTGGACGACAGAGGCTGAAGTCCGTCAGGTGTGACGTGCTGGGCAAACACTGTCCGGAAAGGCACGGACAATGCTCTCAGGCACAGGGTGGGATTGTTGGGATTGTCCCGTGCCAGGAGTCGGACTTGCTGGTCCTTATCCAGCTCAGGATATTCTGTTATTCTCTGGTTCTATGGCCTGGGTGTTTCCAAGTGGGAGATGATGGGAGAGGTTGAGATGGGCGGATGCAGGAGTCACACGTGGCAAAGGTGTCTGCTCGTCAGCGGTCCCACAGGGTTGGGATGTGTCCATGGAGGCTTTGCCCCAGGACATTCCTGGCAGGAGCCCCAGCCCTTGTGTGGGTACAGGAGGCTCCTGGTGTATGGCACTCCCCAGGCAGGCCTGCTAGGCCGAGGGCCTGAAGGAGAGCCACACAAGAACACACACAGATGCAGCAGGAGAGAGAGCAGGAAGAGAGAGGGCAGAGCCCTCCGACTTTATTTATATGTTTTCACACATCACCGTGGATTGGAGGTAGAAATCACCACCTCCTATAATCCACTTGGTCAAAGTATTTGTCAATCATATTTCTCTATCCGGTATACCGGAATTTGTAAACACAGATACAATTTAGGAAAACATAGATAATAGAGAGAAAACAAGTCATGGCCATGAGAGAGAAAATCTCACAAGAAAACACTGAACACTGCAAAGTCAAGGCAACACTGGTGGCACTCGCTGCCCCCTGGCCCTGCAGTGTCCCCCTGTCCATCTCCAGCCCCCTGTGTGGAGGGATGGTGTGGGAATGCCTGATGGAGGGGCAGAGAAGGGTCTGTTCTGCCCCACCACAGGAACAGACTCCCCTCTGGGGTGGTCTCTGCTCACCACTGGCATGGGACCCCCACTCACAGGGGCAGGGTCACCCAGCACCAGCCCTGGGGGCAGGTGCCCAGCAGGAGGTTGCAGGCAAGTCCCACTTCCCCCTGGAGCAGAGGTTTGGGCTGAGCCTGGCACTTGGGTCTTGGCCTCAATGGCACAAGAATGGCCTCAGTTCCTGGGGACAAGGACAGCCTGGGCCCCAGGGGGAAGCACAGGAGGAGTTGTACTGCTGGGACAGCTCTGAGAGAGGAAGGAAGTGCTGCTGGCCACGGGGCAGGGCCTGTGATTCACTGAGCTTAAAGACAGAAAGAACCTTTGGGCCACTGAGATCTGGTGGGAGCTTTGCCTGGTGGGAGCTGTCAGTGGGCCTGTCCTTGGAAACACGCCCCAAACCAGGCAGCTGGAGCAGGTTTGCAGCTGGAACCCAAAGGCTGTCGCTGAAACATCTTTGCAGAAGCACCGAGGGATGGACTCTCCCTTCTGTAGCTAAACTCCCTTGCACTGGGAACAACTGCCTTGTTCCCAACAAAACTGGGTCTAGGTGGGTGTCCGGGCTGGTCTGGGCTCTGCCCCTGTGCACTAAAGATCTCTGCCAGCCATGGGATTTAATCCCTTTCCAGTTTATCCTTCCTGTTGAGTTGTGCTTCCTGAATGTCCCCCACAAGGTGTTTTTTCCAGGTCTTGTGTAATTTCTGTGGCTCTTTCCTCAGCACCTGCGAACTTTCCACATCCCCTAGAAAATCCAGACACCAAAGCCACATCCAGCATTCCTGTACCTGCCCCAGTAATGCTTTTCCACATTGTTACTAGACTGTAATTACACTGTGGAACTCAAACCCACACCATGTCACAAAGGCCAAAAATGTCACTGTCTGGCAAGGCAGGTTAGATAAATTCCTGGACAACAGGGCCACCAGTGACTGCCACAGGACGTGCTGGACTGACCCAAACGCTCTGTGCAGCTCCTGCATTGTTCCTGAAGCCAGGAAAAACACTGTGGGAAAGATGGCTCAGTGCTGGCCTTGCACCTCTGAGCATCTGCTGCTGGTTGGAGATGGCCCAGGCCTTGGATGGAGCTCGGGTCTGGCCCCGTCCAGCCACTCCAGTGTCCCTGAGTGTTTGACTCGATGTTCTTAGAGGCCTTTTCCAACCTAAATAACTCTCTGTTTCTCTGATTCTGTGTGTGTGGAAAGAAAGAGACTTCAAATGGTCACACACCAGCTTCTCCCAGGCGGGTAGATCCCTTGGGCTGCTCACCCCAAGCTCCCCTGCAGATATTGGAGACAAAAGAGCATTTCTAGAATAGGAATTAGATTGTCCTGAGCTACTTATGTGCAATGGGGCTGATAACTCATCCCCTTGCTGCTGGCCTGAGGTGTGGGAGACACAATTCCCAGGGAAATGCCCTCCTGAACGGCCTTGGGCCTGCAGTGCCTCCCAGAAAGGAGGATGGTGACCTCGCCTCACGCTCTGCAGGGGCCATGGCCAGCCCTGCAAGCTCCTGCTGCAGCTGGAAAGGCCGGGGTAGGCACAGCTGCCATCAGCTCCTCCCCTCATGGACCATCCTGTGGCCGTGCCTGGTTGAACCCAGCGACCCTGAGAGGGTTGGGAAAGAGTTCCAGCCAAACTGGAGCTGCCTGCAGACCTTCTCTGGCCCCCTGTGGCGTGGGCATTCCCCGGGGAGCTCTTCCAGTTGTTTGCAGGGTCTGAAACCACCAAATCCAGCAGCAAGGCCCTGTTGGAAGGTGCCTGGTGGAGGAATGGTGGGTTCCAGGAGGACACAGCCGTGCACTCAGGCAGTTCAGCCTCACAGACACCAATCTCAGATTCATCACTCCTGCAGCTCACCAGCCTCCTCTGTGTTCTTGTGATGCTTGTGGGGTCTGAGCTCTGGACCTGCCCAACATGATGCCCCTCATTTCCCTGGTCATAAAACCATTTAGTACTAATGGTGCGGGGCTGCAGAAACCCTCAGCCAGCTCTTTTCAGACTCTTGACATGTGAAATTAGACTGATTATTGAGATTACTATTATTTTTAGGGTGATTTGAAAATGTTTGTCCCATGTAGATGTTGTTTGACATTCTCCTTAGGTACCAAGAGCCTGAAGAGCACTTCATCATCCTCGCGTGCTGGAAGTGCTTCCTCCCAAATACCCAGCACAGAAATGCTCCCCAGTCACGTCTGCCTCTCCTGTCTCATTACGAGCACTTTTACCATCTCTGTGGAGCAGCACCCTTTGCCATTGCCGGGGTTTCTGTTATTCCTAATAGACTTCTAAAACCTCTTCACTCTGCCAGCCCGGGAGCTCGTCCCAGTCCCTTTTGCCACTTGTGAACTGACGACTGTCACTCTCTGGCCAGGGGAGCAGCCATGGAGAGGTGTGGGAGTGATGCCTTAAGGGCTGGGGAAAACCAGCGGCAGCCCCAGCAGCGCAGGGCAAAGGGCATTCCCTTGGGTTCATGGGATCCCAGGGACACAACTCGGCCCAGGTGGGAACAGCCCAGCAGCACCCCCGGGTCCAACGCGGATCCAATTGGATGGAGCTCAGCAATGAGCAGATCGACCTCAAATCCCCAATCAGGAACTGAACAAATGAGGGAACTGTCCCCCATTCTAATGACCCCCCAAGGGAGACTCCAGCCCAGCTGAACAAACCTGTTGCAGAGAGGAGGCTCCGGGCAAGGCTGGAGCCTCTGCTTTGGAGACACTCGGGATGTTCCGTCTGCTCCCCTCAGAGAAGCCCCAAGCTGAGCTCAATCTCAGCCCCCAAGGGCTCTCCACATGTAGGGCTGAGGGACAGGGAGTGTTTGTGAAGGGGACAGGGAAAGGGACAGGGGATAAAAAGAAAAGACAAAAACCATCAGGCATCAAGAAGACGGAGAGCAGGAGGAGAGGGTGGAAAGGTGGGGTGAGTGCCAGAAGGGCCTGGGAAGGCTCAGAGCTGTGACCACAGGTCTGAGCTGCTCCTGGAGGGCAGCTGGAGCCTGGGCAGTGAGGGTGTCCCAAACCCCACAGCCGGCCCTGGTGGCACTGGCAGACAGAACACAGAGAGGGCTGAGGCTGGGACTGACACTCTGGGGGGCCTTGGGGCCGTGCTGGGCTGGGCACACCCCCAGTTTGTGCTGAGGATGTCTCAGAGCAGCAGAGTGCTGTGGGGCAGGGCACAGCTGGAGCGTCCCCACATCACAGCCCCTGTCACCCTCCTCCTTCTCTCTTGGTGGCACCTGCGGGCTGGAGATCCACAAGTGACTGCCGGGGTGGAGGGCAGGGGGACATCACCCCTCTCCAGCACCCACCCTGCCCCCTCCTTGGGGTAAATACGACCTCCTTTCCAAACTGCCTCCTCTCTGGGGGATGGAGAGAGTTGGGGTTGAGAGAATTGGGGTGGTTCAGCCTGGAGAAGGTTCTGGGTTGAGCTGATTGTGACCTTTCCGTAGATCCACAGAACCATGGAATCATAGAAGGGTTTGGGTTGGAAAGGACCTTTAAACATCATCTCATCCTGGCTGCCATGGCCAGGGACACCTCCCACTGTCCCAGGTGCTCCCAGCCCTGTCCAACCCGGCCTTGGACACTGCCAGGGATCCAGGGGCAGCCACAGCTGCTCTGGGCACCCTGTGCCAGGGCCTCACCACCTCACTGTAGAAAACTTCTTCCTTATATCTCATCCAAACTGACCTCTCTGCAGTTTAAAACCATTCCCCATTGTCCTGTCACAACAGGCCCTGATAAAAAGGAAGTTTCTCATTCGATTTAGGACTAATTTATCTTCAGTTTTGCATTTTAGCCTCTGAATGAAAAGTCACAGGGGCTCTGCTTGAGCCTGGGATGACTTCCTTCAGGAGCCTGAGAATTCCCAAATTGCTGGCATTGCCCAGAGACACCTGTGAGAGGAGGAACATTCCCAGTTGCAGCCTCTCTCGGCTTGGCTGCCTCCATTGTCTGGTGCAGGACAGCCCCTGCCCGGCCCACGTGGAGATGGGGCAGGGCGTAGTGGGGAGGACACAACCCCAAAGCTCGGTGTTGCTGGGCCCCAGTCCTGCTGTAGGGTCCCTCCGTCCCAGCCAGTCCCCACCGCCTCGGTCTGACAAACCACACACTGAGGATTTGTTTCAGATATTTAAATACATCTCAGGGTTCAGATCGCAGCTTCTCAACAGCAGTTAAATAAGTAACACATTCATATTTTGTAAACTGTTTCTCACAGCTTGTTTATTTAGGGTTATAACTCGATTTGGGCTCCTTATGGAAGTGTGACTCATTGTTTAATGTGTCAGCTCATTAGCAATACTTGTTTTTGCCTTATATTTCTGTGCTACCACTAATTGCTGAGCCCACTGTGAGCTTCAGCTTCCAATGACACTGTGGAAAATGCAAGAAAATAGATCAGTTACTAGATAAAAGGCAACAGAAATAAACAAACTCATGAACCTGCAGAGGAAGCTTTTTAGCTGCTGTGATTTTACTTCACAAGGAGACCTCCCTCGTTTGGGAAATTGCTACCACCAGCTCCTGGGATCTCGTGTCAGGAGGAGTTGAGCAAGACCAAGGTAAGGAAAACCACAGGCGAAGCAAATGCATCAGGGTCACTTCTTCACATCAGCACAGGTGGGCGGAACACCTGCAGCTCGACAGCCACCAGGCTGCCCTCTCTGAGGAGCTGGTGCCCTGGCAGAGGAGAAATCGAGCGGCTGGATCTGAGTATCTTCATAGTGAGATGTATTTCTTGGCTGCACAGTCCCCGAGGGCTGGGACAGAGGTGCTCAAACCCTTTGGTGAGAAGGCACAACCCAAGAAATGCCCATCAAGGACTTGCTAAGGAGCAAACCTGACCAAAGCATTCTCTCTGGAGAGTCTGCAGGTGAGGCTGGGCGCAGCTTCAGCCTCCTGCCACCCAACTGCTGCAAAAGGCACCGTGGCAGGAGGAGGGAGGATTCCCCCAGGGCTGCAGGTCTGGGGTCAGCGCCTCCTCCTCCATCCCCATCCCTCGGCCTGGAGCTGAGGCAGCAGAAATGTCCTGGGCACAGGAGAGGTGCTTTCCACCTTGCATTTTTCTGCTTGGAGCACGTGAGACCTTTAGGAACTGACAGCGGGAGATGGAGGAGCCCATTTTTGTCATTTAGATTTCATGGGCTCTCTGGAACAAGCCTTGAAAATGCTGATGTTCATGGTCATAGTCTTTGGCAAAGCAATTGTTCTGGACATGTGAAAATCAGCCTTCCTTGCTTGTGTCCCTGCTCGCGTCCTGGCTTCCTTTATTCCTTCCTTTTCTCTGCCTCACTCCAGCAAGATTTTTTTTCTGCTTTGCTGGCATAAGCTTCTTTCTAAGGAGAAAACGGCTGCTTGTTTCCACATAGTTTTATGAGTTTTCATAAGTATTTAAAGGAACAACAGCCACCAAATCAAAAGCGTTTTATGGGAGAGAGAATGAAGGAAAAACCCACAAAACTGGAGGGGTCGGTGATGATGACGAAGAAAGGGGAAAGGAGCCAGACCTGCCTGATTAATGTGTTTAACTTTCTCCTTGCAGAGCCCCCAGGGAGCACTACTGGGAAGGGGTTGCTGGAAGAGGCTGAGCGGGTCCGTGAAGGAGTCAGGCTGGGAGCGACGCTTTCTGATCCTTCCTCCCACTCCATCCTCTGGCCCCAGCACCTCTGCTCCCTGCCAGGAGGATGGAGCCCCTGGGGGCAGCTCCTTCCCCCTGCCCACAGCACCAGCGCCAGCACTGCCAGGCCTTTCCCCGCCAGGCGCTGCTGGCCCTCGCTGTGACACCGGGATGTCAGGTCCTGGCTTATCCTGGATCCCTGTGACGTGGGAGCAGGCAGGAGACACCAGCACAACGTGACTGGCCTCAGGAGCAGCAGTTCAATTAGGAACAGGAAGGCCAGGGAAGGCTAAGCAAACTCAGCCTTTCCAAAGGAGGCTGCAGGAGCCAGAACTCCGGCATTGGGTTTCTGGCCAGAAGTGCTGCAGGTTTGGAAAACATCTCCAGTGGAGCTGGGGAGGATCCAGTCTGGATATGAAACCATCAGAAAGCATCCAAAGGAGGGACAAGGAGATGTGAAAGGTCAGGAGAGGCCACAGGAGGGGCAGCTGAGGGCCCTTGGTGTGTCCAGCTGGGGCAGAGGACACTGAGGGGCAGCTCCGATCTCTGCTCTCTGGGACAGGGACAGACCCAGGAACAGCTAGAGCTGGGCCAGGGCAGGGCCAGGCTGGAGAGCAGGGAAAGGTTCTTCCCCCAGAGGGTGCTGGGCACTGCCCAGGCTCCCCAGGGAATGGTCCCGGCCCCGAGGCTGCCAGAGCTCCAGGAGCGTTTGGACAGCGCTGCCGGGGGTGCCCAGGGTGGGGTTGTTGGGGGGTCTGGGCAGGGACAGGATTGGACTGGATGATCCTTGGGGATCCCTTCAGTTCAGGATATTCTGTGATTCCCTGATGGATAAGAGGTGCACCTGGTGAAATGAGACCCTCTCCTCCCCAGGAGCTGTGCCCAGGAGCAGGGATCACTCTCCAGCTTTCCTTACCTGCTCCGTTTTCCAGGGCAGCCTTTGGGATATGCCAGAGCCGCCTGCGATTTCTCAACACCACTGACACAAGGGGCTTTTAAACACAATGCTAAAGCTCTCTGTGACCTTCCCACGGCGAGATCCAGCACAGGGAAATCCATCATACTGGGTGCCTGTCCTCAAATCTGACTGTGGGGAGCCACCATGGCCGCTCCAGTGCTCCTGGGGCTCTGCAGAGGGACACTCACCCCACCCTCCCCACCCAGCTACAGCCCGAGACACTCCACCTCCATCCCTGCTCAGCATGGCAGAGAGAAGCAAAATCCCTTGTCTGGGAGATGTAACAGGGCACAATTGTGTTTTCCAGCGCTGAAGAGGGCTCTGCAAACAATGGAGATTAAAAAATAAATAAAAGCTATAAAAACTGCTCGGCAATGTCCTTTTAAATTATATTTTTTTTCTGAAAATACGCAATAAATCCCATGCAAAAGTCATAAAAGTACCTGAAATGCTCCTAGAAAGATTTATGGGCACCTTACCACTATTCTCAATAAAGTGAATATGCTGCTTCCAAAATAATTTCTCATCACCCATACTTCAAATTCCTGAACTCCTTTCAGTCAGCCTATCCCAAGAATTACTGTAACGTCAGGATGGGCTGTATTACATCCCCTCAGAAATAACCCTCCTGTCTGATTTATACACACTGGGATCTTTCTCCCTTGTCCACGTTGCTGAATCCAGAGATTCTCAGCTCTGACCCTGTGCCAAAGAACTGTCCCTGTAACTTTTCCAGGGAGGTTTGTCATCCCGAAATAATCTCATCATTGCCTCGAAGTGGTTTGGAAACTTGGCTCTTGAGGTGAACATTCCTGATATGGAGAAGCAGGGGGGTCCTGACACCTGCAGACCAGAGGGTGTTGGTGGAGGGAGGTGCCCAGGAGGAGGGGGGATGATGAGCTGATCTCTCATGATGGAGATGGTGACAGAGGTCTTTACCAGACGGGTCCAACCCCAGGAACTGAAAGGAATCCCATTCCCAGAGCCACCTGGTGAGACCCTTGGAGCTGAGCAGCCTCTGTAGAGGGCAGGGAAGGGCCTGCACAGGTTTTGTGTTGGCCACAGCCAGCACTGCTCCTCCCGTCTGTGAGTCTGTGCTTGGCTCTGCGGCACCCGGGCTCCCCCAGCCCAGGCTCTCCTGGCTGTGCCTCGCTCAGGGACTGTTCCTGCCCGGTGCTGTGCAGCTGACGGGGCCGTGGTTCACCCCACAAACACCTCCCCACCACTGGCAGCACAGGGCCAGGCTGAGGGCTGGGCTCGTGCCCTCCTGAGCCCCCTGTGCCCTCACAGAACCACAGAACAGTTTGGGTTGGAAGGGCCTCTAAAGGTCAGCTGGTCTTGTTCTTCTCCAGACTTGCAGCTTTCCTCCCCAAATCACCGCCCTGGGCAAAGCAACGCAGCCTCTGGGACGTTCAGAGACAGCTGCCAGAACCTGGCAGCACCGAGCTCACTCAGGGGTGAAATTTATTGAGAGGAAAGCAATAGCATTGGGGAAGAAATGCCCCAAATGTCTGCGGTTTATATTCTTTCCCCAGCAGGAAGAATGTCTTTTAATTATTTGATTAAACCAGCCATGACGTGGAAGAGATTTGGTCTGTTCATCCTCCTTCCCACCTTCCCCATTTCTTTCATTTTACAGCTGGTAACCCCAAAACTGGGATGCCCAGATTTACCAAGGACTCTGGGGTTATTTTAGCTTTTCATCATCATTCTTTGCAGTCCTTTTTGCCACTTTTCTAATGTGGAGAAGTTTGCAAAATTGGACATTAGCAAAGGGAAAATTACAAAAAACCCCAAGGACCAAGGCTGATGCCCTTCATCCTGTGGTAACCAGGGTCTGACAAAAGGATGTGGAAAACAGCAATCTGCTAAAACACGCTGAAAATGGGGAAAGAAAAGAGGAAAATTATCATTTCAACAACATCAACAAATGGAAAATTAAAGAAAATCACATCCATGGGGGTTTTGGTGAAATGATGGATTTTTGATAAGGGGAAATTGTTGCAAATTTCTTAGGATAAAAGTGTTGTTCCCAGAGGCATCTGGGGAAAGCAACACCACAGCCTGCCAGGTGGGTTGTGCTGGGAAGGCAGCAAAGCCTTTGAGTGTCAGGGTCCATCCCCAGCAGGACGGTGTCACTCTCGCTGCTGCCTCTGAGGTGTGATTTGCTGGGGACAGGTGCTGGTGGCACAATTCAAGGGTGGCAACACAGAACAGGAAGGGGACCTCAGCAGGGCAACAAATCCATCACTCGTTGTTCCACAGGTTCTTCACTGGGCAGTGAATGACCCTCCTGCTCTCTCACCTCGAGGGCTGGGGGCAGTTTTGGGTGCCATAACATGAGAAGGATCTGAAGCTGTTCCAGAGTGTCCAAAGGAGGGATACGAGGATGGGGAAGAGTCAGGAGAGGCTGCAGGAGGGGCAGCTGAGGGCCCTTGGTGTGTCCAGCTGGGGTAGAGGACACTGAGGGCAGAGCTCAGGGGCTGCAGCTCCTCTCGAGGGGCAGCTCTGATCTCTGCTCCCTGGGACAGGGACAGGACCCAGGAGCGGCTGGAGCTGGGCCAGGGCAGGGCCAGGCTGGAGAGCAGGGAAAGGTTCTTCCCCCAGAGGGTGCTGGGCACTGCCCAGGTTCCCCAGGGAATGGTCCCGGCCCCGAGGCTGCCAGAGCTCCAGGAGCGTTTGGACAGCGCTGCCAGGGGTGCCCGGGGTGAGGTTGTTGGGGGGTCCCGGCAAAGGTTGGACTGGATGATCCTGTGGGTCCCTTGCAGCTCAGGAAGGGCCCGATTCTCGTGATTCCTGACCTCTGTCCATTCAAGCACAAACACACAGACGTGTTCAGGCACACACAGGCGTGTTCAGGCACACACAGGCATGTTCAGACACACACAGATGTGTTCAGGCACCCACAGACGTGTTCAGGCACACACAGGCGTGTTCAGGCACACACAGGCGTGTTCAGGCACACGCGCTGCAGATTCATCCCTTGAGGTCCCACCAGCCAGTTTCTGCCCCAGCAGTGACATGCAGGGCTGTGAATTTCCTTGCAGGTGCCTTTGAGCTGCCCAGAGCAGAGCTGGGAAGGCAGAGAACTGTGGAGAGCATGGCAGGGTCTTGTTGCTGGCAGTACCAGGGGACGAGAGTGTCTGTCCTGGTCAGATCAAGCCCAGAATTCCCCATCCTCTGGGTGTTTCCTGCCCAGCTCCACCATTCCCGAGCCTGGCACGACCCTGCCTGGGGAGAACTGGGGCCTGGCAGGGGAGGGGCAGGAGCTGGGTACACCAAAACTCCTCCTGCCCTCACCCTGCAACCCAATTCAGTTCCAGGAAGCTCTGAGGTTTCTCTGCTTTATTCTACTGTGCCTGGAAAATCAGCACCCTCCAAGAGGATGAGTTTCCATGAAATTAAAAAAACCAAACCCAAACAACAAAACAAAACAACCCTAAAAAACCTCATTAAACTTTCAGATGTATCAGTGCTATGCTCTTATTTTTAAATGGCAACTGCAAAGTTGGAAACTTTGATCCTGAGCCAGGGAAGGATCTGAGGCCTGGGGAAGGGAGAAGATCCCAGCTGGGACAGAATCTGAACCTGTGTCCCAGCAGGGCCTGAGCAGGGGTGCGGGACACTCGGGACACAGGGTGGAGTGGCACAAGGGACACAGATTCATCACCAAAAAGCTGATGACAGCCTCATAAATCAGCCTTTTCAGCCCTAACTGAACATCTCTGTGTTGTGAGCACTGAGAAATGCAGCGTTCAGTTTGGGGCCACTCTCAGATGTCCGGTCGTGCATTTCAGTGGGGGGATTTGGGCGTTCGCTGTTTTGCATTGGCAAATAAATCCTTCCCTACAAACACGTTCATTCATCTCCATTTGTGCCTTTGGGAGAGTCCCAGATCCGTCTCCCAGACGCTGCAGGAACCCCCTTGAGCACCCTGGGCTGTCCAGTCCTGCCCAGGGTGCTCTGCTCTGGTCCAGTGTTTGAACCAGTCTGTCCCCAGACGTGTCCTGAGGGGATGCAGCCGCCCCAGAGCCAGAGCCTGACGTGGACAGGGCTGCCTTGACCTTGAAGCAGCGGTGCCTGATCCAGGAGCGATTTTCCAGCTGGTCGCCCTTGGCTGCTCCAGTCAGTGCTGGAGTTGACTGCCCTGCTGCGGGAGGTGCCAGGCTCATGCCTGGCTGGTGCTTGGAGAGCATAAACACAGAAATAATCAGGGAGGGAAAATCCAGCGTGGAGATGAGGGGAAGGACAGCAGCACACGGCCTCTGTTCTGGCGAGAGGGAGAGAAAACCCAGCATTCAAATCCTTCAGCAATTAATCGGTGTGTGACAGGAAACATGCCCTGACTGTAAAACGTTCCTGCGCTGGGCCGTGTGTCTGGGAGCGCAGATTTGTGAGGGAGTGAGCACACAGCACGGGGCAGGTGATGCTTTCCTGGCATTCCTGGGCACTGTGGGGTTTTTCTGCAACGCTGCCCTGCCCTCAGGGAGCTCAGCTGCCCCACCTGCACCTCCCCACCTGCCCTCCCATCGCTCCAGGAGCATCCTGAGGGCCCTGCCCAGCTCGCAGGGGACTGGCACCTGTTGGCCTCACACCCATCCTCCCCCGGGCACGCTCTGCCCTCCAGGGTGGAGGCACGCGGTGTGGAAAGAGCAAGTGAAGTTATTTGGGCTGTTTGAGGCTGATCAAACGGGAGGGTGAGGGCTCAGTGCCCCTTTCCCTCAGCCCTGCCTGCCTCCCCCAGCCAGGGGACACAGGGCTGCTGCAGCGCCAGGACAGGAGGATGGGAGGGCTGCAGAGAGGCTCCCGTGCCCGCCGAGCTCCCTCGGGGACCTGTGTCTCTAAGAATAAGTGTCTGTGTCTCCATGGCCTCCGGAAAGCCAATCAACAGCACTCGTTAGCTGCCATTTGGGCTCCCAGTGTCTCCAGCCTATAATTCAGTGGCTTGCACGCATTAATTGTCAAGCTTGGAGTGCTACAAAGGAGCCCAGCCCGGCTTTCTTGTGGTTTGCACTGGCGCCTCGCAGCGCAGCTCTCCATCCTTCAGCCCAGGCACTTGGCAGAGCAGCCCAGGCCCAGGGCTTCGCTCTCGGAGCTCCATCCCCGCTCCAGGCTCTGCTCCCAGACAGCTGGGGTGCCCCTGGACTGCCCGGGGGCTGTTCTCACCCTCCTCACCTCCTCCTCACCCCCCTCACCCCCTCCTCACCCTCCTCACCCCCTTCTCACCCTTCTGAGCAGATCTGCAGGGATTCACCCATGATCAGGTCCCCACCCAGGCCCCTTTGAGAGCCCCAGGAGCTGCCACCCTCCCAATGTCCCCAGGGCTGTGCACTCCCAGCCGGTGCCTCTGCCCCGGGGACTCTGGGCTGCCCTCAGGCAGGTGCCATCTCTGAGGGTTTCACTGCAACTTGCACTATTTTCTGACAGAAACTCAGAATCATGGAATCGTTTAGGTTGGAAGAGACGTCTAAGATCATCAAATCCAAATATTTGCCTAACACTGACAACTTCACCGCTAAAGAATGTCCCCCAGCGCCACATCTCCACATCTTTCAAAATCCCTCCAGGGATGGGGACTCCACCACTGCCTTGGGCAGCTGTGCCGGGGACTGACAGCCCTTTCAGTGAAGAAATGTTTTCCTGATATGGAACCTGAACCTCCCCTGGCACAGCTTGAGGCTATTTCTTCTTGTCCTGTCCCTTGTTCCCTGAGAGCAGAGCCTGACTTTCCCCTGGCTACACACTCCTGTTATTGCAGAGAGCAAGAAGGTCCCTCTGAGCCTCCTTTTCTCCAGGCTTTTCTCTTCTCGTGGCCACAGATATCGGAGTGAGATGATTGTGAGAGGAGAAGGGATTGCACTGCCAGGCTTGCAGGGGTGAGAACAAACAGAGCCCCGTGCTGGCTCCAAACCCACTGGGTGTTCCCAGAGCTCAGCCCGTGCCTGGGGAATTCCCTGCCTAAGGAGCTGTGTGGCTGCTGCTGGGACACCACAAATGGCTCACAAACCCACCCTCGGTGCTCAGAGCATGGGGATTTGCCGCAGGCTGCACCCAAGCTCTTGGGGCAAGGCTTGAATGTCCCAGTGCCCTTTGAAAAGGCTGAAGAACACACATTCCTGGGGATTTTTTAATTCCCTCATCAGTCTCTGTGCCTGCAGAGTGACCAGTGTGACGGGCAGCTCTGGACATCCCCTGTCAGCTGCAGCCCCTCACTGTGGGCACGTTTGATTTCTCTGTGCTTGGCATGAGCTGTGACCTGCACAAACACAGCCATGGGGGGTGCCTGGCAAAGGAATTGGGCTGTGCAGACAGGAACCCTTTCTGCTGTGCTCTTGGAGCAGCAGCTTCTGTGGTCACATCTGGGCCACCCTGTGGCATGGACCTGTCATCCCCAGAGTGTCACTGCAGTGTTGAAGGCTGAGGTGATGTTGGGCTGCACCAGCAGGAGCAAAGCCAGAACGTTGGGGTGAGCTGCTGTTCCCCTCCCTCTGGCCCTGGGGGTGACATTTCTGCAGTCCTGTGTTGGACCCTCAGTACAGGAGAGGTGCAGAGAGCGACCAGGATGCTCAGGGGGCTTCAGCACATAACCCAGGCTGGGGGCACCGGGCTGGGGCAGCCGGCAGAAGGCAGAACTTCAGCAGGAGTGACCCATCCTCCACTGCAGGAAAGGATCAGCTTAGAGAAGATGGAGCCAGGCTCCCACCAGAGGCGTGCACGGCCAGGCCCAGAGGCAAGGGACACACATTGCACAAAGGGAAATCCCACAGGGATGGGAGGAACGTGTTCCTCACCACAAGGGCAGCACAGAGCTGCAGCAGGTGCCCCAGGGAGGTGGTGTTGCCATTTCAGAGATTTTTAAAAACTGAGTGGACCAGGGCCCTGCTGTAGCTTTGAAGCTGTCACTGGAGACTGTGGCTGGACCAGAGACCTCCAAATATCCCTTCCAGCTGAAATCTGCCCATGATCCTGTGTTCCTGTGGTTCCTAACGCCAGTCTGAGCTCAAGGACCTTTTTCAATTCCATAAACTGTGGAATGAATCCCACAGGATGGTTACAGGTGGGCTGGTTTGACCCCATCTGTCCATGGGCAATCTCAGCTCCTGCAGAGTGAGAAACACCAGTGCTCCCCTCCTGGGGCTGCTGTCAAACCTCTCGTTCACACCTTCCCCAGCCACTGGGAACTGAACTTCTTTCCAGTGGGGTGGAGGCCGTCCATGCCCTCGTGCCCAGGTCTGCCTTTGGTGCCCTCCCCATCGTGTGTCCCTTGCTGGGGGCGGAGCTCGCTGGGTGTGGCAGCTGCAGGAGGATGTGTTGGGTTCTGGTCTCTGCTCCTTTCCTTCACTTTGCCTTCTGGGCCATGCCTGGGTTTTGCACTGATGTTTGTTGCACTCTCTGCCTGCTTCCCTTAGAAACAGGATTTAGAGTCATCACAGAATCGTGGGATGGTTTGGGTTGGAAGGGACCTTAAAACTCCTGTTGTCCCAATTCCATGCTGTGGGCAGGGACACCTTCCCCTATCTCAGGCTACTCCAAGCCCCATCCAACCTTACCTTGGACACTTCCAGGGATCCAGGGGCAGCCACAGCTTCCCAATCCTTGCACACGTTTGTATCTCTGTTCCTTCCCATGTGCATTCCTTGTATTCCCTGGTGCTGAGTTCAGCCTGCAGTTTGATTTCCCATCAGCTCATTGCTGGATCTGTCCTACAGACCCCAGCAGCTCTGTGACCTCTGGCCAGCCGGGTTTCCCCACGAGGAGTTGGAGAGCAGCTCGTCCAAGGCACAGTTTGCCTTGCCCAGAGCAGTCAGCACCTCAGCCATGCCACCCCAGGCCACCTCAGCCGTGCCACCCCAGGGGCTGAAGGGTCGTGACCAGCTCGGGCAGAGGCTGCTCTGGGTGAGGAACTGTGGAGGGGGCTGGCAGCATGTTGTCCACCTCCTCCTCCTCCTCCTCCTCCTTCTCCTCTGTGAGCAAAGCACGAGGCTCAGGGTGGACGTGATGGGAGCAGCAGTGCTGCAGTGCTGGAGCAGATTTCCAGCTTTGTGTGCTGAAGACTCACTCTGATAAACTGATCTTGCATCTCCCCCAGCCCTTGCATTCCCCAGCAGCACAGCCAGGCCCTGCTCTGCCTGCCTGGGTCACCTCCCCAGCCCTTTCAGGAGGTGCCACCTCTGGCCTCCTCACTCCTGTGGCACCATGGGCAATCACGGCTCAACTACCAGTTGAGCGGTTTCACCACTGGGTTCCTCAGATCTCCAGAGCTAAGTCCACCTGGTTCTGGTGATTTGCTCCTGCTCCTGATTGATGTTTCAGTTTGAAACACTTCCCAGATCCCCATCCCCACAGAACTGCTCTGGCACCAGGACCTCACGCAGCTCTCCCTGCGAACAATGATGCAGATAATTCATCTGTGTGACCTTTTCCTCACCGAGTGTTTCTCTTACATCTTCACCATCTCTTGGCCCTGCAGACTTTTTGGCAGGCTCTTTGCTTCTGATGTATTTGAAAAAGCTTTTATTACCAGCTTTTACACCATTAGCAAGCTGCTCCTCCAAGTCGTTCCTGGCAGGATCTGCCAGGCTTTAATTTTTAGCTCACTTGCCTTCGTGCCATCCCATTACGTGCACATGGAGGGGGGCTGGTCCCAGCTAAGCTGCCTCCTGGGCCTCTCTCTCCCCACATCCCCCAACCACTGGTGTTCCTGGAGCAAAAAACGTGGACGAAACCCTTTTATTCTGTTGCACCATTTGGTGCCTTTCCTAAAGCTTCCATTTCTGGAATCAGGTAACTCCCTGGAAAATTCAGCTTTGGCTGTCACTTTTTCCCAGCTCAGAAACAAGGAAGCAGGGAGAGCTGAAAGGTGAATGTAACAGGAGCTGCCTGGAAGTGTGGAGAACAGGGAAGCCAGGGATGCTGGTGTGTCCTGGGCTGGGATCAGAGATCAGAGGGATTCAGCAGTGGAGGTCCCTGACCGGGGAGCTGGCATGGGGTGTGGGGTCACAGGTGTTGTGGGACCAACTGCAGCTTCACAACAGTGAGCAAAACCCAACCTCTGTGGGATCCCTTCTTCTCTCCAGGCAGGTGATCCCTGCTCTGTGTGTGGCTGAGTGATTTTTCATGATAAATACCCCAATTTTGTGCAGCTTTCCTTGATGCAGACCCGTTCACAGGTCCGGGGTGGAGTCCTGGTAGCTTTGCCCTGCACACACAGCTTAGGGAAGCAGCTCATGGGGGTGGCTTCCAGAGGACATTTCCCTTCCTAGGCCATGGGCGATGTCCCCTGTCCCCACGTGCCTGGGCTGCCTGGGGCACATCGCCCTAGCCCTGAGCCCCTCAGCCCAGATCAGAGGAGAGCCCAGCCCCAGAGAGCACCCCTGGATGGAGCCCTGCAGCATTGCAGCCCTGAGGGCTGGGCAGGTGGCCACGGCTCCACAATCAACAGGGAGGGACCCTTCATGTCTCCGACAGGAGTCAGTCCTGGTTTAGTGTGCCAGCGACGTCCTCCCCGCTCTGCATCCACAATCCCTGAGGAGGGAGGGGAAGGCTCGGGAGCGAGGGGCCGGGCGCAGGGTTTGTCTGCATGACTGTGGGATGCAGATGGCTGATGACAAGATGCTCGAGGCAGGCGCTGGCAGGAGCTGCCGCCGGCGTTTGGCAGCACTTGTGTGACACTGCACAGAGCCACTGATTACCTGAGTCCTGCGGGGCGCTGGGGCGGGGGGCACGCTGCAGTCAATGAGCAGCTCTGGATATTATTCAAGAAGTCAACAGCAGCAGTTTCAGGACTTCAGGACCCTCTGATCAGATCCCTGGGTGGCTGGGAGAGGTGCAGATAACAGCACGGGGACAAGCAGGTGACAAAGCTCCCAGCAGCACAGCCCCTGGGTTATCCACTGAGCTGCTACCGGGTGTCACCGTCGGTGTTTGAAGATTTTAGTGATGTGGCTTGAGAATGAAAATAACGCCTTGAACCCAAAATTTGCTGCCCTTTCCAGGCTTAGTATCGAACTTTCCAGTGCTGGCGAGGCACTGATCAATTTTTCATACAAATGTGAAAATCTGGACTGGCTTCTGCTGGGGTGTGACTGAACGCTCGGGCCTGCCAGGGCCTTTATGGGAGATTCAGCCTTGGGCTGGCGGCAGAAGAGATGTCTTGGGGACAGCTGGCACTGGAGCCATCGGACACAGTGGAAGCTTCTGGCAGCTCCTCCCAGAAGCCCCCTGCTGCCAAAGCCTTGCCCACAAACCCCACGGAGCCGGGGAGAGCTGGGCTTGGTGGCTGAGCTGGGATGGGATGGCGCTGTGGGATTGTTTCCTTTGAACCTGTCCAGAGCTGGGGCAGCCCTGGTTTGCTCACAGACACAGGAAAGTGCTGAGAGAGCAGGAGGGAGCCTCAAAATGCATCTCAAACCGAATTCCTCCACCCAGTCTTCGCCTTTGCTCTGTCCCCTTTATGACACTTCTGCGTCTCTGTCTGTGCCGCTGCCTTTCCCATGTCCCCCTCCTCATCCCAAACTCTGCCTTCCATCATTTAGGCCATCCCAGATTTGTCTCTGGACTTACACCGTGCCCTGGATCCTTGTTGCTCAAGGACACCCCCCAGAACTGCCTCCCAGACCCCCAGCAGCCACTGCAGGAGGAGCACAGAGACTTTTTGGCTCTTCAGATCCCCCCCAGGCAACCTGGGAGCTCCCACCCCCCGGGACAGGGGCTGGACTCCACTGCTGAAGCTCTGCTTCCGTGATGCCTCCACCCCCAGCTCTGATTTACCTCCTGTTCCCTCTTCCTTGCCTGCCTGTCTCTGACCCCTCTGCAGGCTGATGGGGAGGCCACAGCCCACAGCCACCCGCCAGTCAAGGGCACCTTCTCCTCTCCACCCTGATCCTGGCCTTGGCTATCAGCTCCTTGTCAGGAGAGGGTTTTGTCTGCAGCAGACTGACCCGGTGCCCGGGATGTGGGTGATTGTAGGATCATCGTGCAGAGCCCTCCCTCCTCTGCCCAGCAGCTCTGATGTGCTCAACTCTTCCCTCCCATGGTGCATGCAAACCTCGCCCTTCTCCCGGGTGATTCCTGCATGGAGGGTGTTTCCACAGGGGAGTTCTGGGATGGAAATGTGCCCTGTGCTTGGAGCCACCTGCTCCTGACTAATTGTGCCATCTCCAGTGAGAGCCTCTCCTGCTGGGCTGCTGCTTGGGGCTGCCTGGGACTGGGAGCCAGCACTGCTGGCAGCTTCTCCTGGTGCTTGTGGTGAGTTCAGTGCTCATAAAGCCCCGGGGTTGTGGTTAATCCTCCATGGAGTTATTTAACTGCGTGTCAGGGGTTCACAGGGACATAGCCAGGAAAATGAAGATTTTACCTCAGTGCTCTCCAACAGAAGCTGCTGATTTTGGGCAGCGCTGTGAGCGTTCTTCATCTGGAGAATTGGAATAAGGGATGTGAAATTCCGGAGCTCCTGATCCATGTGAGGTTAAGTGAGCAATCACACATACACATGTAATTTTTCCTTCTTGGGATTTTCTACCAATTTCCTCCAGAAAACACCAAATTTTGTCCCCTGACAGATGCTGGCAGACTGAAGCCACCTGGTTTATAATATCTGGTGAACTTTTAACTGTGTCTTTGGTCCTAAAGAAGGTGATGAATCCCCCCACACACACTTTGTCCATCCCAGTGACCGTTCCAGCCTGTCTCCTCCCTTGTACCTCTGCCCTGAGGGTCTCCGGGCTCCCAGGGTTGAGGTGACCAGTCCTGGAGCTGCTCTGGGGTCTGGTGGTCTGTGCTCTTTGGTACTGAGCATGATGCTCCAGCTTTGGCTGGCAGGTCTCAGGGAGCAGGAAATGAATGGATGAACAGGATATTCCCAGAAGGAGATGAGCCTTCAGCATCGCCTGTCTTTTCCCAGCTTGCTTCCCCACCTCCTGCTGTTCAGCAGCTTTGGGTGAGATCCCAGAGCCCAAATCCCTTTCCACCAGCTGTCCCCTCGCTGGCTCAGGGGAACCACCACGTGCAGGACTGGGAGAGGAGGAGTGGGATGGGGGGATTTGAGACAGGACAGCACCATCCAGCTGGGGGACCCCGGCCACAGCAGGACCCCCAGCTTGGGTTCACCCATGCTGAGCTCAGCCCAGGCAGCAGGGAGAGCCTTGGTCTGCAGGGCTGGAGGTGCCCAGGGCTTCCCAGGCAGGGCTGGAGGTGCCTAGGGCTTCCCAGGCAAGGCTGGAGGTGCCCAGGGCTTGCCCAGCTGCGTGCAGCCTTCCAGGAAGGGCCAGGGGAGTTGTGCAGCCCCCACTGCCCGGCAGCAGCAGGAAAGGTCGGAGTTCAGCCCCGGAACTGAGAACAGCTCCAAGATCAAAGATTGGCGGTTTGGATCTCCCTGGGAAGGAACACACGACCTTGAACGTTTCAGTTTGATCTGGGGAAGGAGGAAGGTAAGAAACAGCATCTGAGCCAGCAGCAGGGTGAGCCTCCCCTGGGAAGGCAGGTGTGGAATTAACTCTCACCCTGCTGCCGCTCCCCTGCCAGGTGTTCCTGCCTGCTCAGGGTCTGCGAGGTGACAGAGCCCTCAGCTCACAAAGGAAGACAATTAACAAGAAATAAAATACCAGCGAGCCCTGAAAATCACCTGCAAGATAATAAAAAGAAAACAAATCTACCCTTTTTCTCTGAGAGCTCTTCTTAGCTCAGCAGATTTATTGTTGCCTTTTTAAATTTTAACAACTTGCAAGGCCACTGCGCTGGCTTCCATTACATTAAAACTTTTGCTTTTTATTCCCTAATTCAGAGCAGAAGGGAAGCTAAATCACCAGGCAGTGAAAGGTTTGCAGCTGACAGGCACTGCTGTGAGAGGAAATAGGCTTCTCTTGCAAGGTGTCCCATTGGGCAGCAGGCGATCAGAGGGGGGCTGCTCTGCTCTGCTCCTCATGGCACATGGGGGGACCAGGTTCCTGCAGTCCTTGGGGTCCCTGTAGTGAGACCTCGCTCTGAGGATCAGCTTCAGCATTCCCACGTTGGGCACTGGGCATTTTCCAGGGCAAATGCTGGCCGTGGGATGCAGCTGCGGAGTCCCTTTGGCTCAGTACCCCCGTGTGAGGTGAGGTGGCTCTGTGTGACACGAGAATTGCTCTGTGTGACACAAGCACTGCTCTGTGCTCCCATGGCTCTGGGCTCTGATCTCACCCAGGATGATGAGGCCTCGCTCCAGCAAAGACAAGGTGATGGAAGATGTGCTTGGTCACTCACCTGCTGCCAGACACTCCTGTCAAGCTTCATCTACAAGATGCACCAGCAAAAATCCTTTCCCTTGAGTGTCTTGCAAGCTTTCCTCACATGCCACTGGTTGGAAAGGACCTGGGTGGCCTCAGAAGGATGCTCGTGGCAGTTCCCACACCCTGCATCGAGCACAGGGGTGTCACAGCCCAGCCCCTGCAGTGTGACCCTGCAGTCACTCTGGTCATCCCCTACACACTCAGGTGACCCTGCAGTCACTCTGGTCATCCCCTACACACTCGGGTGACCCTGCAGTCACTCTGGTTGTCCCTTACACACTCAGGGGTGACCCTGCAGTCACTCTGGTTGTCCCTTACACACTCAGGGGTGGCCCTGCAGTCACTCTGGTTGTCCCTTACACACTCAGGGGTGACCCAGGGCCCCATGGCATGTGCAGCATCTTCCATGGCTTCAGAAGACCGAGGCCATGACAGTGTAAAGAGAGATGTGGGATGCTAGAGCAGGATGAGCTTTAATGTCCCTTCCAACCCAACCCATCCCGTGATTCTGTGATTCAACGCTCCAAGGGGCCGTGCTTGGGGCAGCCAGAGCCACACGGGGCTGTGAGTCCTGTGCTGGCTCTGGGCACTGCTGTCCTGTGGGTATCAGACCTCCAGGGGGTAATTTCTGCCATTTGCTGCTCCTGGTGGCAATACAGTGACTTCTTTATTAATGAGGGACAAGGACCTGCCAGTCTGTGCCAGTCTAACAAGCAGGAGGCGTCAGATCAGCAGCCCGGGGCTGGCAGATGCCCCTGCACACGGCCGGGGGGCTGGCAGGGCTGTGCTGTGCCCCCAGCCTGTCCCTGGTGCTGCTTCTCCCCACTGCCCATCTGACCAGGACACCTTGCTCCTTCCAGCTCTTCACTTTGCAGCCCAGTCAGAGGTGTCCAAAGCAAGCAGAGATGTTCTCACCTCTGGCACCAATGAGGCCAATTCCTGTGGGATTTTATTTGGCCAGGATTCAGGGGAAACTCCCAACAGGGCAGGTTCTTCATCCTCCTACAGCCCCCACACTTTTTCCCTGTGCCAGGTACCAGTGTGCATCCCGACAGTGCCCTGTCCTCCTCCAGGCTCCCCTACCCTTCCCCAGAACCAACCTGCAGCCAAACAGCTCTGGGGCTCAGCTGTGGGCTCTGCTGAGGAGTGTTCAGAATCAGGTCCTCTTACTTTACAAAGTCAGGATATTTCACCTGGAAAACAGGTTTTCCCGACCTGGCAAAACTAGTGGCCCCAGTCCTGCAGGTGTCTTCAGTCTGGCATTACCCACGGGGACCTGCCAGCACCAGCCGAGGATGATGCCCGGGCCTTGGGTTTCGTCAGGAGGGAAAGGGAAGCGAGATGGCACAGGCAGGGGTTGTGCAACCACGTGGAGTTACTCATGGTCAGATGCAGCATCGAGAACCTGCTTTTCATGAGGAACTTGACTTGCTAATGAGGCCTGAATCTGGGTCAGGCATTTCCCACACTGGGGATGGGTGGACGCAGGCACCAGCAGCGCACCCGGGCACCTGGAGACACGGGCAGAGCACCCAGATTGTCCCTGGCTGCCACAGCCACGGGTGAATTTCTGCAAGGAGCCTCTTGGTTTCTGCCTCCTGCCAGTTTCAGCAGGCTGGGGTGTGTGTCTGCTGCCGCTGTGAATCTGGCCCTGAGATCATCACAGAAACTTGGCTTCCAGCTGAAGGTGCCTGATGGGGACAAGTCCCTTCAGGCCCTGCCTCCTCCTGATGGCCGTGGCTGCTTCTCCTGGGAGCGAAGCGAAGTCACTTTGGACATGACACATTATTTTCTTTAACCCAGATCAGCCAGACTGGGTGCTGCCCTTCCAGAGGTCAGCCTGGGATGGGGAAGAGGTTGACACCAGCCAGACCATGGTCCACACCCCAGAGGTCCTGCCAAGAGCAGGTCCTGCACCAGGAGAACCGAGCAGACGCTTCTGAGGCGGCCTCAGCGGCACCACAGCTTCAGTCCAGTGCTGCCAGGGTGAGAAATCTCTCCCTGGCACCTACAGACGGCTGCTTTCCACGTGCTCCAGAGCATCCTGCCATCCTGGGGGATGCTCCAGCACCCAGCAGCTTTGCTGAGTCCCCAGTGCTGCACCACAGGGGAAACAGCCCAATGGAGGCTCCTGTGTAGGATATGGTTTGGGTGTTTTACTCGGTGTCACTCTGTTCTTTGACTGAAATTTCCAAGACTGGGCCCAGCAGCTGTTTCATCTGTATGCATGCCTGGGCTCTGGATGTGAATATGAAAATGGTGCAGCAAACAGGGGTTAAAGCCCAGGCAAGTGGTAATCAGCTCTTACATCCCGAGTGCCGACTGGGATGCCCTCGCCTGATTTGCAGGTTACCCTCGCCTTGTAGTCCTTTAATTCCTTGATCCAAGCAGCACATTCTATGAAAATCAATGTAAATAAGGCTCCTGCGGTTCTGCCTCTCGCCATCAGAGCCCAGCACTTGAGTCAGATGGCCCAAAAACTGCTCTCAGCCACTTATTTATTTATTTTTTAAAATGAATCCAGCCTAGAGCAGGATTACAGGATTAGCAGCTGAGCATTCCCCTGCCTACGGAACATGCCCAGCCAGACGGATATGCGCTGATGGGAATCCTGTCCTCCAAATGTGACATGGATTTCCATGGCCTCTTGGCTGCTGGCATCTGAGCCCATCTGCTTGGCTGATGCAGGGTCTGCCCTGCTGGCTTGGCCCGGGGCCCCAGGCAGGGGTGCCAGGCTGGGGCAGGGCTGCTCCAAGCTTCTGCCTGCAGGGAAGGCGTCCTTGCTGATGGTGTGGATGCTGCTGGGGGTCAGGGAGCAGAGAGGGAAACCTCCTTGGAGCAGGGGTGCAGGGAGCTGAGGGCTCTGGCAAGCAGCCGGTGCCTTTACCAGGCAAGCAGGTGGCCTTTTCCAGCAGGGAGGCTCTCCCTGGTGAAACCCCTGAAGATTCGGGGTGGGAGACGAAGCAGGAAGCTACCAGGACAAATCCCAGGACAGGAGCAATGGATTGAGTTACAAAATTGAGTTACAAAAGCTGCACTGGTGTTTTTGCAGGCCTTGGAAGGCACCTGAACACCTTGTGTGGGAGCATCCCCGGGACGTGGTGTCCAGCATGAGGGACTGTGGAAATGGGAAGGAGCACCCCACCCACACAGAAAAACCCCCCTGCATGGAGGGAGAGACCCCCGTTGCTGTCAGTGCAACCCAGTGACAATCAAGAGAAGATTCTCAATCCTGAGCAGCCTGAAGGGCTGGGCTGGCTCTGAGTCCCCCAGAACAGAAAAGGAGCAGGAGCCTTCCTCATGCTGACCCCATGCTGGGTGACCCCCAGTTCTGAGCCTTGTCCCCTGGAAAGCACCTGTTCTCTAGCCAGGTGTTGGGGTGTGTGTGATTCTGGGGGTGTGCTGTGGTTCCTGGTGGTGCTGGGAGCCCCTCCCTGAGCTGGGCAGGTGGGCAGGGCAGGGTGGGCACGCCGGGCACTGCAGGCAGGACAGGCAGGGTGTGCACGGAGGGGGAGAAACTCTTTGGAAGGGCCTTCCCCTTGCTCCACCCTCACTCCTGGGATGATGCTGAGCACTAGAAATCACTTGCATTTAATAAAAAATAAATAAAACTTCAGTAAGTGGCAGAGCAGGCTGTCCGGCAGCCTGCTGTCCCTGTCCCTGCTGTAGGGAGCTGCCTGGCCTGGAGTGCAGATCCTGTGGCTCTGCTGGTGCCAGCTCCCTCTGCTCCTTGCCTGTCCCTGCCCGCCTGGCATGGGCCGAGGACCAGGGCAGAGTGGGGAGGTGCCCAGCCCCAGCCTCGTGCCAGGGAAGCCCGTTTGGCTAAACAAGTTTTCACTGACACCTTTTTTTTTCTCTTCAGTGGAAGCCTTCCAGCGATTTTTCAATTGCTCTCCACTGAGTGGAGTGTGGCCAGCTCCCTGCCCGCTCCTCACTCGGAGCAGACAGCTGGCTCCTGCCCTGAGCCGGCCTGCCAGGCGCACTGCCAGGCGGGCAGGACGTGTGTCCCACGCTCCCACGCATGCCCGTACAGCGAGCGGGTGCCAGGCAGCTGCAGGGCTCTGGCACAGCCGCTGGCTCCAGCCCCGGGACGGGCACTGCTCTGCCCAGGGAAGGAGCAGGGCCTGGCCCAGACCCTCGGCTGCAGCTGCCCTGGGTCGCCTCTGCGAGCCCAGAGCCCAAGGAGACACCAGTGCCAGGCTGTGCAGGTGCTGGTCACCTCCCTTCCCTCCAGGGGTGACCCAGAACCCAGGGTCTGCACCCCTCTGCCCACACGGCCACACCCTTCACCTGGCACTGCCCCCCAGCCCTGTCCCTCTCTGCAAAGGAGCGTCCCAGGACCTCTTCCTGGGGTTAAAGTCTCATTTTCTAGAGGAAGATGGGAGGGTGCAGCAGAGGTGAGATGACCAGAGGCTGCACGGAAAAAGGTAGATCTCGGCCACGTCTGATGGTTTCCCCTGTCTGCACAGTGCTGGTGGCTCCTTGCTCAAGCCAAGAGTGACACAGGGTCCTTCTGCCTGGCTCAGCACAGGGACGGAATGGAATAGAACAGAAGGAATGGAGCACCCGGAGCTGCAAGGGACCCCCAAGGATCACCCAGTCCAGCTCCCGGCCCTGTCCAGACCCCCCAACAACCCCACCCTGGGCACCCCTGGCAGTGCTGTCCAAACGCTCCTGGAGCTCTGGCAGCCTCAGGGCCGGGACCATTCCCTGGGGAGCCTGGGCAGTGCCCAGCACCCTCTGGGGGAAGAACCTTTCCTGCTCTCCAGCCTGGCTCTGCCCTGCCCAGCTCCAGCTCGGATCCTATCAAGGTTTGGACGTGTAGGATCCTGTGATTCACCGAACGAGCACCAAGGAAAAAAGTGTTGAACAGCTTTGTCATTCCAGACACATCATTCCTCCTCCACCGAACCAGGCAGGAGTGTGTGCTGATAATCTGGGATCTCGTAATTAAATACCCTGCAGCCTGAATATGGATAAGAAGGCACAGTTATGGTTTTGTGGACTGTGTCACTTGTGGCATTTCTGTGGGTTGGAGTTGCTTTGCTTTGCAACTTAAGTGCTCGTGTAGCTGCTGCATGTGGCACGCTATCAATCATGGGTGTGAAAAATCCCCCAAGCCACCAGGAAATGGAAACAATCTTGAATGCTCCTGAAGTGAAAGCACAAAGCCATTCCCAAGACATTCCTTCAACACTGAAATGGCTTTTTAAGGAATACAGACAGAAGATATAATAAGGGAAAAGCTATACAGAGAAAGAAAACCACCCCACCTGCAGCAGCACAGCATGACAGGAAAATTGACGGTGGAAGGACTCTGAAGGTCTCTCGTTCAACCTTCTGCTCCAAGCAGGGTCAGACCAAGCTGCTCAGGGATTCTTTCCAGGATCAGTCAGGTCCTGAAGGCCTCCAAGGACTGAGGCCGCACAGCCTCTCTGGGTAACTCACTGCCAGGTTTGACCTTCCCCATGGTGAAATGTTCCCCCTGTATCCAGCCCAAAGTTCTTCTGGATCCTGTCTGTTGCCTTTGTCCTCCTGCTGTGGACGACTGCGGAGAGCCCAGGTCTGTGTTCTTGGTGATGTCCTTGTAGGTGGCTGTGGAGATCCCACCTGGATGTTTTCCCATCCCCAGGCTGAACAAACCTCATTGCCTCACAGCAGAACACTCCAGCCCATGGACCACCCCCGTGGCCTCCTTTGGATTCACTCTGCTCTGCTGATGGACACTGAAAGACCCAGACCCAGACGAGGCATCCAGCTGGAGTCAGAGAGTGAGTGGAGGGAGGTTTCAACTCTCAGAAGCTCCTCTAGCCCTGTGGTCTGGGTCTCCAGGAATGTCCTCTCACACACGTGCAGGTGAGGACGTGGCCCCAGAGAGCCACATGGGAGATCCTGAGGAAAACTGATGAAAATTCTGGTAGGAGAGAGCTAAAAGCACCCTCCTGGAGGCTGGATGGACAGACCAGCAACCAAAGGTATCGATGCTGCTTCTAAAAGAGGTGACAGCTTTCTCAGAGCTCCTCCGGAGGGGCAGTCCAGCCTGGCTTCCGATCTCTGCTCCCTGGGACAGGGACAGGGACAGACCCAGGAACAGCTGGAGCTGGGCCAGGGCAGGGCCAGGCTGGAGAGCAGGGAAAGGTTCTTCCCCAGAGGGTGCTGGGCACTGCCCAGGCTCCCCAGGGAATGGTCCCGGCCCCGAGGCTGCCAGAGCTCCAGGAGCGTTTGGACAGCACTGCCAGGGGGGCCCAGGGTGGGGTTGTTGGGGGGTCTGTGCAGGGCCAGGGTTGGCCTGGACAATCCTTGGGGGCCCTTCCAGCTCAGGATATTCCATGATTCTCTGACAGTCCAGGGAGATCATTTGTCCCCTCTGGGACAGCACCAAAACCACAGCACCTGCCACCCCCTGAAAAAACTCCCTGGGGAAGTGGGAGGGGAGGAGGCAACACCATCCAGGGTGGAGATGCTCAGTGTGGGGAAATCAGCTTGGCTGCAGCTGCTCCGCGGCAGAGAAAGTGCAGCACCACCCTCCCCTCCCCGGGCGCAGGGCCAGCGCGTCCCGGCACGAACAGGCAGCTCCCGCGCACGGGGCCAGGGGGGTTTGCTGGGGGACATTGCTGAGAGCACCTGAAGAGCTTCCCAACCCTTCCGTGCCTCCTTAGAGGTGTCTGCCACCTCTGCCATTCCATGCACCCAAGGGACCGTGCTCGCTGTGGTGGCCGGGGACCCTGACTGCAGGAGAAGTGCTTTGGGCAGGGTTTGCTCCATGTTCCAGCAGGTGCTCCCAGGACTCTGCACCAGCTGAAAGGGGTGGTCCACGGGGTCAATGAGCAGCCTTTGATGTCAATTTAGAGCTAATTCGGAGCCAATGCTGAGTGGCTGTAGGGGGTGAAGTGCTCACCCCCCTCTCCACTGTAGCGTTCCCATCGCTCCTGGGGAGCCGCAGTGACAAGGTCCCCTGAGCCAGCACAGACTGGGTCCTGTGACTCTGCTGAGTCTGAGAGGAAACCCTGGGGAGTCTGGCGGCAGCTGTGCTGCAGAGCAGGGCTGGGGGTCTGTGCAGAGCTCGGCAGGGTGGCACACAGGGCAGAGCTGTTACTGTCCCTGTCTGGGGCTGTGGGTGCCACCTGCAGCAGGCACAGCCCATCAGTGTCTTCCTCTCTGGTGTCCCCTACGCCTGCCCAAGGCCTGCAGAGACTCCCACTGCTCTCCTTCAGAACCCTCGGTGTCTCTGTGCTGCCTGTAGCTCTCACATGATGACACAGATGATCTGCAGGACCACTTGCTCCCAGTGCATCCACTGGTGCTGGCCACGTGCTGGGATCTCCTGGGAGTGGGGCAGGTCCTGTGTAGGGACATCACCGAGGTGTGAAATGGATTGCAAGGAAAGGGAACAGCAACTGGGGTGTGGAGTTCCTCCTCAGCTGTGCCAGTAACCCCAAACAAGGCTGCACAGGCACTGTCAGATCTGTCCTATTGCAAGAAGCAGGGAAATGGGTGGGGTTTTGCTTTGCCTTTGTGAGAGAAATGTGGCAATTCTGAGGTTGTGCTGGAGGACGTTCAGGTTGGATATTAGGAAAAATTTCTCCACTGAAAGAGTGGCCAGGAATTGGCGCAGGATGACCAGGGTGGAGTCGCTGTCCCTGGAAGGGTTCAAAAAACGAACAGATGGTGGCACTTTGTTATATGGTTCAGTGGGCATGGTGGGATTTGGTTGAAGGACGGACTTGATGATCTTGGAGGTTTTTTCCAACCTTTATGATTCTGTGATTCTCCCCTGGGTGACCTCTTGGCATGTGCCACCAGCTGGGAGCTGCCCATGCCTGAGCTCAGGACTGTTTCCCCTGAGTGAGGACAGAGTTCATGGCAACCCTGCTCACAGAGAGGGATTTCGCTGTGCATTCCCATCCTGAAGCCATCTGACGCAAATGAGGGAGCCTGTGGGTGTCGGGGTAGAGCCACAGGAGGTGGAGGAGTGGTTCAGCCCATTTGCTGACCAGAGGAGGAGTGGGGGTGTTGCCCTGCTTGGTCCAGGGCAAGATCATCTGCTGAGCAGAGGCTCAGTGCTGCTGGACCTCGGCCCTCAGAAGGTGCTGGAGAGGGCAGGGAAGGCTGAGGGGGCTGCTCAGTGCCAGGGCAGCTGTTCTGGCACGTGCCTTACCTGCCAGCTTCTCATCTCAACTGCTGAGCCCGTTTGTCCACAGCAGTCCAGTCCCTCCTCTTCATCCTGGGGCAGCGGTGCTGCAGTGCTTGAACCCAGATTTACCTGGTACAGAAACAGCTCATCCCATGCTCACTGGTGCTTGAAGAGTCCATGGAATCACAGAATCCCAGACTGGTTTGGGTTGGAAGGGACCTTAAACCCCCTGCCATGGGCAGGGACACCTTCCACTATCCCAGGGTGCTCCAAGCCCCGTCCAACCTGGCCCTGGACACTTCCAGGGATGGGGCAGCCACAGCTTCTCTGGGCAATCTGTGCCAGCACCTCACCACTCTCACAACAAAGAATTTCCTCCTAACATCTAATCGAAACCTACTCTCTGTCAGCTGGAAGCCATTCCCCTTTGTCCTGTCACTCCAGGGTGATCATGACCACCTCAGCAGGCAGTGACTCCATCACCCTTCCAGACCAGGAAGGGTTTTCCCATGTCTGCACCCCTGGAAAGACCCCCAGACAGGCCAGGACATGGTGCCCATGGCACCCACTTTTCCTGGCCCTTGGCTGGAGCCCATAACCCTAGAAATACCTGGCCACCAGCCCTCTGCGTGGGAGAAGGGCGGGTGGAGAGAGGAGCACGGGCTCAAATCCAGCAAGAAGGATTCCATCCGAGCCCGGCTGGAGGCGGCGCTTCCCAGAGCTTGGGTCAGGAAGCCTGGGGTCCTCCTGGCCCTTCCCTGGGCTCTGAGATGCACGACCTGTCCCTGTGCTGTGGTACATCTCCACATGCTGTCCCCATGCTGTCCCCATGCTGTCCCCATGCTGTCCCTGTGCTGTCCCCGTGCTGTGGTACATCTCCACGTGCTGTCCCTGTGCTGTGGTACATCTCCACGTGCTGTCCCTGTGCTGTGGCACATCTCCACGTGCCTCCATGCAAGGGACCCTCCAGGGCTCACAAGGGGATTGCGTGGGGTCAGCGTGTGCTGCTGCGTGTGTGGAGTGAGGAGGAGCTCCCCTGGCACCCCTCTGTGCTCCAGCAGAGCCCACCAGGGCCCCTTGCACACTCCTGGAAACTGCACCAGTCCCAAGGGAAACTGAGACAGGCAGGAAAGGAGGGGCTGGGGATGGCAGGAGGTCTGAATTGCTGCAGGCTGGAAGCAAAAAGCCAGTAGCAGGACCTGACCCGGCTGTCCCCTCGCCACAAGGCTGTCAGGGAGCAGGGGACCACCGGGTCCCTCTGGGCAGGGTGGGACCTCCCACCGCGGGCCCGAGAGCCGGGGCCGGGCTGTTTGTTTGCAGAGCTGCGGAGACGAGCTGGTGGTGAGCAGGGCTCCGGGTTTGGAGCCACGTGTCGGCCGGGCGGGGGCCAGGCTCGCTCCGGGTCAGCCTTTCGGGATGTCCTGGGAGCAGTGCCGTGTGCGCGCCTGAGCAACTGCAGCCGAGGATGCTGCTGGGAGCGTCCGGGGAGCTGAGCTCTCCTCCGGACTCTTGGACAGCGCGGAGTTTCCTCCTCCCCGTGGGCAGAGGCCGGGAACGGCACGTCCTCGCTGGCCGACCTCTCCGGCCGGGTCAGCAGGTCCCCGCTGGCCCGAGCCACAGGAATGCTGGAGCACAGGCTGTTCGGATCCCGCGCTGCTTGACTTCAGCTCGTTTAAAAATATCCTCTGACAAATACCTGCACAAACAGGCGAAAAAAACAAACCCAGGGCACCCTTATAAGAAAAAAAAGAGAAAAGGATCTGTAATTTTCCACAGCAGTGAGGCACAGCCTTTGGCCTCCCCGTCCCTTGCCCAGCAGCGCGGGGGTCGCAGCCCCTGTGCCGGTGCCTTTGCTGGAGCGGGAGCGGGTCCTGCCCAGCGGGGTGAGGCTCCGGAGATGCGAGCACCCGCCTAAGGCTTCCCGGCAGGCTCTGGCACCCGGCTCCGCGCTGAGCTCAGCCTCACCCCGCTCCTCTCCTCGCTCCGGCGGGTCCCGCTCGGGGCTGCTCCCGGAGCTCCGGCCGGGCCGGCAGTGCCGGCGCTGGGCACCGCACCTCCCTCCCACTCGGGTGGAGGAACCACCCGGCTCCCCTGGGAAAGGGGGGATCCCGGCAGGAGGGGCGTCCCTGACCCCAAGCTGGGTTTTGGCAGGTGAGGGATGTTCCCCGGCCTGAGCCCCAAGCCCAGGTGTGCAGTTTGGAACCAAGAAATGCCTCCCAGCAGCACGGCTGCCTGCTGAAGCTCTCACAGTGCTGGGAGAGGTGGAGGAGAAACTCCCAAAGCATCCAGAGGCTGCCCTGCAACGGGGAACAGGAGGGCAAGGAGTGAGGCAGCACGAGGGGAGAGTGCAGGACAGTTGGGGTGCAGGTGGGCTGGGAGGAGGCGGGGCTGTCCCTGCTCTGGGCACAGGACTCAGCCCTGAGGGCAACCTTGGTGGGGAGAATCCCCTCTCTTTGAACGTGCAGCCAGCAGCCCCTGTGCGGGGCTCGATGGGAAAGGCCACAGGGCTGTCCCTGCCATGGAACTCAGCCCTGCACCTCACAGAGGGGTCCTGAGGCACTGGGAGACCCCCAGCCCTCCAGCACCCAGCCCTCTGTGCCCCAGCTCAGGCCCGTCCCCTCTGCAGGCTTTCCTGGGGCCATGGCCTCACTGGCTGCATCTTTGCCTCTGGAAGGACCCCCCATCCCTGCCCTGTCCTGCCAGGGCCTTCTGTTCTCGCAGCAGGGCTGCCCAGGGAAGGTGGAATGCTCAGCACTGACTGGGGGTGTGGGAGTGGGCATGGGCACAAACCCACTGCAGGGTCCCAGGAGTGCAGGGGCCCTGGCTATCCTCCCCTCAGGTTTCCTGGGATCCCTGCAGGGCTGGTACAGGGATGCTGTCAGCTCTCTGTTGCCTCGGGGCTGTCAGACCCACCTGGGTGTGGTGCTGTGGTTGTGCAAGGCTCCCTTGGTCACTGCAGGAGCCAGGTTTGAGCCTTTGGTGGCAGTGACCTGCCCCTTGCAGCAAAGCGTCACCTGGCCACACTGGGAAATGCCCCAAAACAGCCGGACACTGACCATGCTCACATTGTCCCCACTCATTCCCCCACCCCTCACCCCACAGCTGAGGGACACCACATTCCCCCACCACTGAAAGTGGCAGCATGGCCTCCTGCAGATGCTTTATCCCTTCCTGGAGCCTTTACTCTCCAAGGGGCACAGGGACACGGCTGGGCTGTGGCTGGCACCATGTGGCACCTGGCCAGCATCAGGGAGCAGTGGCAGCCCAGTGCTGTCCTCCATGGCTCTCCAAGGAAGCAGCAGGGAGCCTTGGTCCTGTCTGAGTGGCTCAGAGTGTGGCTGGGAGAATGTGCTGGGTGCTGGGTGCTGGATCCCGGCCTGTGCAGAGCAGGACAAGGCTGGTAGTTGTGAAAAGGCATGGCAAGACCTGGAGCGAGGGGTCTTTGGGGGTTTCAGAGGATTTGGGATGTTCCTGTCCTGCTCCTGGCTGCCGTGGGGACACAAGGTGCTCTGTTGGAGCCCATGGACAGGAGGGCTCTTCTTCCAAAGGGGCCTGATTCTGCTTCCAGAGGGAATCCAGCTCTGTTGGCAGAGCAGGGGTGCCAGGGGCTGCAAGCAGGATATCCTGGCTGGGGGATGGAGCCTGTCCCAGCTGGAACAGCTCTGTCCTCACTGCAGGTGTGTGCGAGTGCTTGCATGGAGCACCGTGTGTGCACAGGAGGAAGTGTCTGTGTGCGTGTGTCACACCTGTCTGTGCGTGCCTGCGCTCCCGGGTCCTGCTCTCCTCCCCTCTGGGCAGGGAGGGTGAGATTAACCTCCAGATCCTTCCTACCAGCGTGTGCTCCTGCTCTCTCCCTTGGAAATGCCGTTATTTATATGAGAAAATATGGAAGCGCCTTCAGTCCCTGCTCAGTGACCTTCAAAACCATCCAGCAAATTGGGCTTGGACGCCGAGCCCGGCCAGATGGCCCTTCTCAAACACGCTGGCCGTGCAAACGGGGTTTTACTCCTGGATCCTGCTCCTGCTCCAAGGCAGCCTCGTGAAACGGCGCATTCAGTCTGTGCTCTGGGAAGGCAGCCACGCCGCCCCGCGCCGAGGAGGAGCCGCTGGGGCTGGGCCAAGCAGGGGCGGGGAGGGACAGTGCTGGCGGCCCGGAGGCTTCGGGGTGGTAATTGAATTGTGAAGCCCAGAGTTAAGTGGGGGGGATCCCAAACTGGAGGGGAGAGGGCTGGATGTGGGCACCTGGGGCTGCCAGCACCATGTCCAGCTGGGATGGCTGTGGGATGTGTGAGCAAGGTGGAGGGTACTGGAAGACACCTCTGGTGCTGGTGGAGATGAGCCTGTGGGAGTGACAGGATGGCAGGGAACTGGGCCAGGCCAGTGGGGACTCCTGAAACCCAGGAGAGCAAAGAGAAAACCAAAATACAGTAAGGGAAGGGAAGGGAAGGGAAGGGAAGGGAAGGGAAGGGAAGGGAAGGCGTGGGAATGCCCAGGGAAGGCCCAGGAAGAGAAGGAAAGGCTCAGTAAG
>VYZT01060157.1:0-12135 GCA_013400735.1 Pomatostomus ruficeps | reverse complement strand
TTTTTTGGGGGGGTTTGTACCTGGTTTTTTGGGTGGTTTGTACCTGATTTTGGGGGGCATTTAGAGCGGTGTGTTTGAGACGAGGGTGTTACTTTTTCATGTATAGACGTGGGACAAGTTTGAGGAAAGCTGGGGATTTTTTTTTTGAGGAAAGGGAAGCCTCGAGGTGATCTGCAAATGTTGAAGGATTTTTTTTTCTTTGCGTTTAGGGCTGGAAAATGGAGGGGGAAAGCTGCAGGGAGGTGCAATTTCTCAGGCTGGAGGGGCGCAGATGGAGCAGGAGAGGAAGGGTGGCCAGGATGTGGTGGTTTTCCTGGGGCTGCAATGGGGGCAGGGCCGCCATCGCCGGGGCCGGTTTGTCTGGATAAAGGGCTGCCCTGTGGGATTTGGGGCTGGAAGAGACGCCGAGCCGCTGAATTCTGGGACGAGCAACGCCTGAGGAAAGTCCTGGCGTGGCCCAGGGTGCCGCGAGTGACCTGCGGGAAGCTCTGAGTCAGGGAGGGGCGGATTTCTTGGGAATGTCAGCTCGCGGCGTGCTTCGGGTGAGCAGGAGCCGAGGCTCGGGATTTGGGGCATTGGAGCACAGGTGAGGCTGTGGGGAAGCCGTTCCCGTGCTGGAAGTGGCCTCGCTCGGCCGCATGATGGTTCCTGGGTGTGATTAGTCAGTCACCAGCTGCATTTTCTCCCGGGGCACTCTGTGCTCGCTGGTTTCGGGGCGAGGAGGAGGAGGAGGAGGAGGAAGAAGAGCAGAAATTTGGCTTTGAAAGGCTCCTGTATAAATGGAAACTCGCCTCGAAACTCCCCGAGCGAACCAGGCAGGGTCTGACTCAGAACTGCAGTTAGGATTTGAAGGAGAAAATTAAAAAAAAAAATAAGAGAAACCCACCGCTAGCAGCAGCCAGAAAACTCTGTCTCCTTATGACTCAACGTGTAGAAATACTTGGATTTATCCAACTCAGCTGGAGTTAAGGTAGGAGTGGGGATGCACACCCAGGAATGTGGGTCTTGCTCCGGGTCTAGTTGTGATTTTTTAAAATTTTTTGTTTTTAGCTACACCTCATAAACTTCAGTGAGTGATTCCAGGCTTTATTCCCTGCAGAAATCCATCCTTCTCCTCCTCCCTGCAGTGTTCAAACCTTTCCCGGTGTCAGGGCTGTGCTCAGGGTGCTTCCCCGGCTCCGGACTTTGCCCCGCTCTGGAATTCCGCGTCTGTAACTGCCGGAGAGGCCTGGGAGGGAGAGGAGCCGGGTGATTCATGGCCAGGCACGCTCCGGGAGGAGGGTGATCCACGGCTGGAAAAGGAGCGGGGCCAGCAGGGAACTTCCTACAGCAGCGCGGAGGCCGAGGGGGAACGGCTTCACCCTGGGCTTCACCCTGACAGAGAGCGGGTTTGGAGATTAGGGAAAGAATTCCTCAGATTAGGGGATGGAATTCCCAGAGAAGCCATGGCTGCCCCATGCCTGGAAGTGTCCAAGGCCCGGGGATCGTGAGAAGTGTCCCTGCCCGTGGCCCTGGATGAGTTTAATCCATCCTGTGACCCCGTTTGTAGGTTTGTGCATTTGGGCTGTATTTTGGGAGGGGAGCACACGCTGGCAGTAGCCCTCGGTGCCTCTGGATTCCTCTGGCAGCTGCGGATTCCCAGCAGCTCCGTGCCCACGTTGGCAGGAAAACAGCCCCGGAGCCTCGGCGTTGCTGTTTTTGGGGCAGGTGAGCCGAGAGCCGGAGCAGCCCGGCGCCTCCTCAGCCTCTTACACAAGAGTATAAAATTCCTCCGGAGCGCCCGTGACTCTGCTGTCACCTCCCGGCTCATTTTGCTGATTGTCCAGGCCTGAATGAATCTGAAATTCCCTTTCTCACTCCGAGACTTCTCCAGGTTTCTGTCTCCGCTCGGGTCACTGGTACTTGCAGCTTTTTGTTGCCCCTGGTTTCTCTCTGCGCTAAGAAAGTTCAGTTCTTTGCTGTGTGCGGCTGAAAACCGAGCTGTGCCCGTGGCTGGGAACAATCGGGACTTTGTGGCCGGGCAGTGACATTTATCAGTCAGCCCCAGGCTGGGCTGTCAGCCTGGTTTAACTCCTCCGTGTCCCCAGCAGAGGTGGGGACAAACTCAAATTTCCATCAAACGTGACACCAGCAAGGTGCAGGCGGCTCAGCTCTGCACCTCTCTGTGTTTTCCGTGTGATTTGGAGTCGCTTTCAAGTCCTGCCCGACTCGTTAATGGGGTTTGGGCGTTGGGTTTGATATTTCGGCTGCAAGTGTGAGAATATTTCCTCCGAGTTGTTTGGGGGCAGCTGGTGATCAGGCAGGACCTCGTTTTCAAAGCTTAGCCAGCTCACCATTCTGACTTTCAGGAAGGAGTTATTGATGTGACAAAAACAAATTTCTAAAGTAATTTTTGATTATACTCGGATATCGTTCTGTGGCTTAAACAGGACTGTAGCTTAATTTTAATTTTTTTATTTTTTCTCAGCAGGCCCTTTTGCTTTTGACTTCAAACACTTCTTAGCAACTCCGACTTCAAACACTTCTTAGCAACTTTCAACTTCTCGGGCACGGAATGCAAATAACATTCAAACACAGCTTCTAAAAACTTAAATGAGGGGTGGGGAAGGTGTTTAAAAAATAAAATCCTGGTGTCAGAACAGCTTTTGAACAGAGGAAGAGCATAAAGCACCCCTGGTTATCCTTTTTGGGATAATCATGGCAGCGTCCTGTTGCTTCCCAGCGTTCCCAGGGTGATTTCTGCGTCCATCCCGGTTTAGGGATGAACTTTCGGAGCTTTGCCTCGGGCCTGTCCTGTCCCCGAGCAGGTGACAATTGTCACCGTGTCCTGACGTGGCACTCGGGGCTTCTCTCACCCGGAGGTTTCGGGGTTTTTTTTTTTGCTCCTTCTCGCGGCGCCTTCGGTGCGAAAGGAAACGAGTGAGTCACGCCCGGCGAACTGGGAGGGACTGGGAGGCAACTGGGAGGGAGCTGGGAAGGAGCCGCAGCCGCCCGCGGGGGCGGACAGGGTGGAACAGCGAGAATTTTTTTGACCTCACCCCTCTCTCCGGGCACGTGTCAGTCTGAGCAAGCTTCCTCCGCGGAGGGTTCATCCAAAACCGCGCAGTTCCAGGGGTTTTCTCTGCGTGCCAGGAGAGGATTTTGTAGAAAAGAGCTTTTTTTAGGTTCTGGCTGAGGTTTTTTAAGGTTCGTTTTGGAGGCTTCTGGCGTTTTCCAGGTGGAAAATGCTGCGGATGGGACGTTCGGGCAGTGCAGGGATGGAGAGGAGGTCGCTCCGAGGGGATTTTCCAGGAAGGGGAAGCGAAACCTGGCTTGTGGGAAAGCCCGGCCTGATGGCAGGATGGCAAATTTTATGGGATCCACCTGTGGTGCTGATTGCACGTGGAAACACCGACACGAGGAGGGGATTTCATGGAAAAGGAAACCCCAGCAGCTCGTGATTTTAACAGTGGATTCTCCCTTAGAGGAACAAAACGATTTGAGCTTTCTCGAGGCCTTCCAAGCACTCAAATATCCCTTTAATTCTGGGTAACAAATTAGCAGGGAGCGCCGTGCATCCTGTGCGCCGCGGTGTCTGGAAAGGGGATCCCGGTGACCTTTCCGGGGGGATCCGTGTGGCGCAATCCCTGGGAGCTGCAGCTGTTCCGAGCTGTTTCTCACTTTTCAGAGCTGGGAGTTCCTCACGGTGTCATTCCTTGTTTTGCCTTCTCCCTGGGCTCCTGTTGGCCCAGTCCAGAGCCGCTGGCCCTGCTGGAATCTCTGATTTAGGAATGGCCCTGCTGGAATCTCTGATTTTGGGATGGCCCTGCTGGAATTTAGGAATGGCCGTGCTGGAATCTCTGATTTTGGGATGGCCCTGCTGGAATCTCTGATTTTGGGATGGCCGTGCTGGAATCTCTGATTTTGGGATGGCCCTGCTGGAATCTCTGATTTTGGGATGGCCCTGCTGGAATTTAGGAATGGCCCTGCTGGAATCTCTGATTTAGGAATGGCCCTGCTGGAATCTCTGATTTTGGGATGGCCCTTCTGGAATCTCTGATTTTGGGATGGCCCTGCTGGAATCTCTGATTTTGGGATGGCCCTGCTGGAATCTCTGATTTTGGAGTCAGTGCCACAGCAGCCCTTGGAGCTGTGTTGGTTTTTCCCCTCCAGCAATCTCCAGTGCAGCTCCCTAAATCAGGAATTAATTTCCCCTGCTCTCTCCTGATTGTCACCCTGATTGATTTAGGCTGGTTAATCACTGCCCTTTGCATAAATTTTCAGCTTTTTTTTTTGCTAACTCGTGGGATTTGAAAGGAAATTCCTCCCCAGCTGGCTGTGAGGGAATCCTGGTGGGATCTCTGTGTGTGTTGGCTCCAAACTTCCAGGAACGCACAGATAACACCTAGATGGATAAGAATTCCCTGATAAAATTCCCAGACACAGCTTTTCAGCCCCCAGGGATGGTTATTCCCGGCTTTTTGTCCTGCTGGGGCTCTGCTTTCCCTCCTGGAGCTCCTGTTCCCTTTTCCAGCCCAAACCTGCTCATTTTTTGGGTTTTTTCCATGTCCTGTCTCACTTTCTCACCATAAGATCTGCGGGTTAATTGCCTGAAAAATTATTCCTGCTGTCCACAATCTCCTGCCCTCAGTTCTCTTCAAAGCTTCAAAGCGCAAATTCAGAAATTTCAAAATCTTCACTTACGGAAATCAGAGGTTGTAGACAATTACTTTGAATTTTCTTGATTAAAAACTTGATTTTTCCTCTTCAACCTGAGTTGAAAAGCCACGGGAGGATGGGATATCTGCCAATAACCCAAACTTATTTTAGAATTTCACTTGCAGGAGCTCCTTATCCCGCTGGAAAGGACTTTTTCAGGCTTAAATAACAGCGCTTCACATTTTTAATCACTCCTGAGCACGAGCTAATTAACAGCTCGAGGAATATTCCTTGGGGAAGGGGGAGCTGGTGGCGTTCCTGCTCTTCCGAGCAGCTCAGGGAGGCTCGGCCAAGGTCACCGCTGGAGCCCGTGACTCCTCGACACGTGGAAATGACATTTTAATTACATATTCCCCTCGTTAATGACCGGGAAATGGTTTGTACGACCGCCTTTTAAAAGAATCGGGGTGAAATTCCCTCTTTGAATGAAGCGTGGCCAAAATGACCCCGATTTGGTGAAACTTCCAGGGCAAAAACAGCTCCGGGTGAGGCTTTTCCAAGCAAATCTGGTGCTGACGAGAAAATGCAGCATTTTTATCATGAAATTATTGATAAAAACATTTTTATTATCTTTCACAGCTGCAGTTAATTGGGTTTTCACCTCGTTAATTCCTCGCGATCTACGAGGGAATGAATTGATGAACGGAAGGACTGGATTGTGACGCGTTCCGAGGGGGAATTCTTCCATCCTGGGGATAAAATAAAAATTCCAGGATTCGCGGTGGGAATTTGTATTTCAGTCACTGGGCGCGGGAGCAGCGCTGAGGTCGGCGGAGGTGATTGAAAACAGCTTTTCTCTCGCCTCTGGCAAGCTAATTAATATCATTAATATCATTTCTGCCTCTGAAAGCTGCACTTGAAGGGAATAATCGCCGTTCTTCGGGTGATTATTTATTTTTTCCCACTCGACGGCGGTGGGAAAGGTGATTTCGCGGCGCTTAATTTGCCCGTTCGGACGCGAGGATCTCGTTAAGCGCCGGGCGCTCCCGACAGCTCCATGCGAGGTGGTTTTTTCCCTAATTATCCTCATTTTCCTGACCTTTCCGCTCCCGCCTGCAGGTTTGTGACTTCTGGCTGCGGGCTGGGAGATTTTCTCCCCTCTGATTTAAACCTTTTCTCCCTCAAAAAAGAAGCATCAGCAGCGATCCTTTGGCTTCATTATTTTTAAAAACCACGCCGATAATTTAATATTTTGAGGCGGTTCAGGATAAATGCGCTTCCATCCCCCTGAATTTCACGCTCGGGGTGACTTTGTTCCATCCTTTAGCGCTGAAACATTTGTGTTTTGAATTTCGGGTCTTCGAGCTGCTGCTTTTAAATCCCAGGTCTGTAAACAGAGATAAGGCCGAGAATAACTACCAAGTTATTACGGTTATAACCGAAATAATTGCGAATAACTAAAAGTTATCGCTGCTGAGTGACCGTCCGGCTGTCGCCCTGACAGATTTCCGGGGGGATATTTCGAGCCGGGTGAAATTTATCTGCCAGCGGGAGCTCGAACACACGGAAAATTGATTATACCTTTATTATTTTATTTATTCTGCTCTCACTCCCGCTCCCGCCGCTGGTTTTGTTCAGAAAATAAGAGCCACAGCAGGGACATTTTTTATAATTTGGGCTCCAGCCAAGCAGGTGGGGGACGTTTCTGAGCGTGGGCCTGGCTTGGGGATATTTTCTGGGGAGGGAACGCAGAATTCACGCAGAATTCACGCAGAATTCACGCAGAATTCACGCAGAATTCACGCAGAATTCCGTGGTTTTGGTGGCTCCAGGAGCGGGCAATCCCACAAATCCTGAGGGAAAATTCACAATATTTGGGATGAGGGCTCTCAGGACTTTTATTGTCGGTGTTCATTTGAGTTGTGTTCAGTGTTCATTTGAGTTATTTTCGGTGTTCATTTGAGTTGTTTGCCGTGTTCATTTGAGTTATTTTCGGTGTTCATTTGAGTTGTTTTCGGTGTTAATTTGAATTTCTACCGGTGTTCATTTGAGTTATTTGTGGTGTTAATTTGAGTTTTTACCGGTGTTAATTTATTTTCGGTGTTCATTTGAGTTATTTTCGGTGTTCATTTGAGTTTTTTCTGGTGTTCATTTGAGTTTTTCCCGGTGTTAATTTATTTTCGGTGTTCGTTTGAGTTTTTCCCGGTGTTAATTTATTTTCGGTGTTCATTTGAGTTTTTCCCGGTGTTAATTTATTTTTGGTGTTCATTTGAGTTTTTCCCGGTGTTAATTTATTTTCGGTGTTCGTTTGAGTTTTTACCGGTGTTAATTTGAGTTATTTTCGGTGTTCATTTGAGTTTTTCTGCGCGGCTCAGCTGCGAACAGACCCCACCAACGCTTTTCCCGCTGTTTTTCTGTTTCTCCCCACTCCAGGTGTTCTGTTGGAGGATCCTTGGCACATTTATGGCGATTCTGAGCGTCAGGGCAGACTTCTGCCAGGCCCAGCACAGCGCCCTGGCCGCCGAGTGAGCTCGGGGAGGCTCCCCCAAAACGCACCAGCGCCAGGAATTTTTAATCCCCCTTTTATTTTTTTTTTGGGTTTTTTTGCCTTGAAACCCCTCGGGACGCGCTGACAATTTATGGGATTTCCCGCGGCGCTTGGCAGCAGCGGATTCCTGTCGCGGACGCTGGCCGAGCTCGGCGGACGCCGGGAGCGGAGCCGCCGGCTGCCCTCGCTGCTCCCCTCGCCTCACCAGTGCCTCCATGTAGAACGGGCCCGCGCCTGCAGCCGCGATTCCGGGAGCCCCAAGGATTCCACCCGGCCCATTCCCAAGCCATCCCGCTCTCCTAGGAGCAAAATCCCCGAGGAACCAGCCCGGCCAAGCAAGCTCTGATCCATCTCAGCTGTGTTCGTGATCTTTTTGGATGTTTGCTGCTGTGAAACGTTGCCGAGGTCATTGATTTTTTTTAATTTTTTTTTTGGCCCTCCCTTTATTATTTTTATTTTTTTTTTCTTTTTTTTTTTGGCCCCCTCACGCGTTTTTTGGGGGGTTTTTTTTTGGCCATTATGAACCGTCCAGCCCCCGTGGAAATTACTTACGAGAATCTGCGTTTCCTGATCACTCACAACCCGACCAATGCGACCCTCAGCAAGTTCATCGAGGTAAGGAATCCAAAAAAAATGCCCCAAATTCCTCAGAATTCCTGTCAGGCGCTGAGCAGCCCTTCCTCGCCTCTGCTGCTCAGAGCTTTACCTGAAATTTAAAAGTTTTTTATTTTTATTATTCACGTTCTCCTCACAGGATGAGGAGTGAATCCACCGATGATTTTTTTTATTCTGAATTCCTGCATTTCTTGGCCTGGTTGAGCTTTAATTTTGGGATACAAACACACAGCTCCCTTCCCATCAAGGATTGGCTTCTTGGACAAGAGTGATGAAACTGGAAAGAGGAAATTTGGGTTAAAAACACAGGAAATTGCTCCCTGTGAGGGGCTGGGATGGAATTCCCAGGGAAGCTGTCCCAGGCCAGGTTGGTGTCCCCAACCAGAGGAGTGGAACTGGACGGGCTTTAAATTCCCTTCCCACCCAAACCATTCCATGATTCCCTTGTCCTTGCCCTGTTCTGAATATTCCGTGACTCCAAATGTCCTTTTTCATTAAATAATGCTCTGTTTTTAATCAATCAATCAATCAATCAATCAATCAATCAGCCAATAGCTCAGCTGCTGCAAATCGAGGAGCAACCAGGAGCTGGAGCTGAGCTCTCCCTTTCCCTTCCCTCAGAGGATTAAACACACGGCTCAGACTGGAGTTGAAGTTTTTAGGATGGGTTATCCACCTCCCCTGCCCATCCCAAGGATTTCAGGGATTCCAGGGGTCGGGATTGATCCGTGGGCAGGGGCTCACCCTGCAGGAGGAGCTGGGTGGGTCACGCTGTGCCTGGCACGGTGACATCTTAAATATTCCATTTTCTGGGCGAGTGGCAGATGGCCTTGGCATTTCCCATCTCGGTGCCCTTCTGGCTGCTCTCCAGAGGGTTTTGATCCCGTGTGAGCAGGTTTTTGTCATTCCAGAGGGATCCTGTCCTCTCCAGAGGGTTTTGATCCCCTGTGAGCAGGTTTTTGTCATTCCAGAGGGATCCTGTCCTCTCCAGAGGGTTTTGATCCCCTGTGAGCAGGTTTTTGTCATTCCACAGGGATCCTGTCCTGTCCCGCCGCTCTCCAGAGGGTTTTGATCCCCTGTGAGCAGGTTTTTGTCATTCCAGAGGGATCCTGTCCTCTCCGAGTGCCTCCCCTTCACTCAGATCTGCTCAGCGATCCCCTCTCCTTTTCCCCTTTTATTTTTATTCCCCCTCCCAACCACTGAGAATTTTTTTCCTTTCCCAGCAGCAGGAATCGCTGTTGATTGTGAGGTGCAGCAGCGACCCAGCCCAGGCAGCACCGGGGGAGGTCCTGCTGGGTTTGTGACCCTCGGGAGCGAGCGGGAGCAGCTTTTGTTTGATCCTCGGGTTCTTTATCCGGCACCCAGCGCCGCTTTTAGTGCATTACCGGGAAGCCGGAGCGCGCTGGGGTGTGTGTTCTGTTCCTCCCTGCCTCCAAATGTCAACACCGGCTGCAGCAAACAGTCCCAGGCTTCTATTTAAAGAGGAGGAGAAGCAGCTCGGAGGATACCAGCAGCTATTTTAACTCTGCTCTTAGAATTCCAATTTTATTTTTTTTTTTCCCCCTCCACTCAGAGATGTCTCTCATCTGTCCCGGCGCTTGTGACTTCCCCTCACAAATTTTGGGGAATCACCTTGGTGCCCTGAAACTGTGGAAAATGTTGAGTTTTAAACGTGATAAAAAGAGATTTTTTTAATTCACCGGTGCTCACGCGTTTTCCTTTCTCTCCAAGGAGCTGAAGAAGTACGGGGTGACCACCTTGGTGCGAGTTTGTGATGCCACTTACGATCAAGCTCCCATCGAGAAAGAAGGAATCCAAGTTCTAGTGAGTCGCCTTTATGGGTTAAAAAATGTGAATTTTCATGTCTGGAAGCTGTGGGGATGATCTCCATGTTTGAGAAGGAATCTGAGTTCTAGTGAATTACCTTTACAGCTTAAAAAATGTGAATTTTCCTGTCCAGAAGTTGTGGGGATGATCTCCATGTTTTAGGAGGAATCTGAGTTCTAGTGAGTCGCCTTTATGGGTTAAAAAATATGAATTTTCATGTCTGGAAGCTGTGGGGATGATCTCCATGTTTTAGGAGGAATCCAAGTTCTAGTGAGTCACCTTTATGGGTTAAAAAATGTGAATTTTCCTGTCCAGAAGTTGTGGGGATCTCAGTGTTTTTGAAGGAGTCCAAGTTCTAGTGAGTTGCCTTTGTGGCTTAAAAATGTGAATTTTCCTGTCTGGAAGTTGTGGGGATGATCTCCATGGTTTAGAAGGAATCCAAGTTCTAGTGAGTCCCCTTTGCAGCTTAAAAAATGTGAATTTTCATGTCTGGAAGTTGTGGGGATGATCTCCATGTTTGAGAAAGAATCCCAGTTCTAGTGAGTCGCCTTTATGGGTTAAAAAATGTGAATTTTCGTGTCTGTAAGCTGTGGGGATGATCTCCATGTTTTAGGAGGAATCCAAGTTCTAGTGAGTCACCTTTATGGGTTAAAAATGTGAATTTTCCTGTCTGGAAGTTGTGGGGATCTCCACATTTTGGGCAAAAATTTGAGGCTTTTCCGGCTTGGCCAAAAGCAAAGCAGCGCCAGGTAAACGTGGATTTGATAAACTCGCTGGATTTTTGTGTTTTTTGATTTCTTGAGGTACTTTGTTTGCTTTTTTAAGTGATTATTTTGGAAATATCTGGTGTTCAGCCCCCCGTGGTTGAAGCCTGGTGTGGTCCTTGTCCCTGGACACAGAATTTTTTTGGCTTTGCCGTTGGTTTTCTCTGGATTTGGATCAAATTCCATTTTTTTGCTCTTCCAGAAAGTGCCATTTTGAGCTTGTGGGTGCCACGTTGATCCAAATTTCCGTGGAATGGAGAAAATCGTGGAATGCTGGGATGGTTTGGGTTGGAAAAGCTCATGGGCAGGGACACCTTGCGCTGTCCCGGGGTGCTCCAGCCCGGCCTGGGACACTCCCGGGGTGGAACATCCACAGCTTCTCTGGGAATTCCATCCCAACCCCTCCCCGCATTCCCAGGGAACGATTCCTTCCCAAAATCCAGCCCTGAACATCCCATTCCAGCAGGTGGAATTCCTTCCCAAAATCCAGCCCTGAACATCCCATTCCAGCAGGTGGAATTCCTTCCCAAAATCCCATCCAGCCCCGAACATCCCATTCCAGCAGGTGGAATTCCTTCCCAAAATCCCATCCAGCCCTTCCCATCCCATTCCAGCAGGTGGAATTCCTTCCCAAAATCCAGCCCTTCCCATCCCATTCCAGCAGGTGGAATTCCTTCCCAAAATCCCATCCAGCCCTTCCCATTCCAGCAGGTGGAATTCCGTCCCCGTGGTGCCGCTCCAGGGCAGGTTTTTTTAGGAGGTGTGTGCTCGCCCCGAGCTCGCAGGCCGTGTTTTTCCAGGAAATACTTGGGAATTCTGAGAGCGTGCCTGATTTCTTCCGTTTATTTTCCAGCAGCGAGGGGCAGGAATTCCACCTCCACCTTCCTGCTCCAGGTGGGCAGCTCCCCGTTTCTTTCCACGCCTCAGCCAGAGGAAAACTCCTGCACTTTTCCATGAGAGGGGAAAAAAAATAAATAAAATCATATCCTGGCGTATCTGTGAAAATTCCATGCCCAGGTCAGCCAGGTTTTTTGGCTCCCGGCCCTGCAAAACTTTGATTCCACTTCCAGGCAGCCCCGTGGGCCTCGGTGGGGTTGGAAAAGTCGTTCCTGGTGGAGCTGCCCCCTGGAATTGGGGTTTTTCTCCTCGTGAAGCTGCCCGGGGCGCGCACACCGAGGGGATTTTGGCCTCGGGAGGGGATTTTGGCCTCGCTGCTGTGAAACCTCTCCCGGGACGCTCAGGGGATTAAATTTGTGCTGCAGAATCCCCCTGAGCCCCGGGTTAATCCCGGGATTGGGAGAGAGCTCCTGTGCCCGAGGGATGGAATTCCCACCTTTCCCAGGAGCTGGGCAGCGCTCTGGAACTCGTCTTTCTAAAATAATTCAAACTTTGGGTTCTCAGGAAGCTTTAAAACCTCAAGTTTGAACCGAAAGCTGCTCTTTGAGGAAGCTTTGCTAAAAAAAAAACCAAACTGGAAATGGGGTTTTCCTGCAGCAACCCTGCAGCGCAGGGCACAATCTCCTGTCTGGGGACATTAGGGGTTTTTTTAGGTTTTTTAGGTTTTTTTAGTTTTAGGTGTTTTTTTAGGTTTTTTTTAGGTTTTTTAGGTTTTTTTGGTTTTTTAGGGTTTTTAAGGTTTTTTAGGGTTTTTTAGGGTTTTTTTTTTTTAGTTTTTTTAGTGTTATGAGGTTTTTTTTAGTTTTTTTTAGTTTTTTTAAGTTTTTTTAAGGTTTTTTAGGGTTT
>VYZT01060156.1:0-36652 GCA_013400735.1 Pomatostomus ruficeps | reverse complement strand
GGGCTCTGAGGGGAACCAGGCGGGCTCTGAGGGGAACCAGGCGGGCTCTGAGGGGACAGTCCGGGCTCTGAGGGGACAATCCAGGCTCTGAGGGGACAGTCCGGGGGAGCTCTGAGGGGAACCGGGCGGGCTCTGAAGGGAGCCGGGCAGGGGCACACGCTGACTCGGGGGCCAAGGAGGCAGGGGAAATGTACAATCAAACTGCCCTGGAAAGCCTCCCAGCGCAGCAGCTATCGGACGGGAATTGCTAGGGTATGGGGAAAAAAGGGGATGTGTTGCTCCTTGGGATGCGTTCTCCTTGGGATGTGTTCTCCATAGGTTGTGTTCTCCATGGATTGCGTTCTCCATGGGCTGTATTCTCCATGGGCTGTGTTCTCCATGGATTGTGTTCTCCTTGGGCTGTGTTCTCCTTAGGTTGTGTTCTCCAAGGGATGTGTTCTCCAAGGGATGTGTTCTCTTTGGGCTGTGTTCTCCATGGGATGTGTTCTCCTTGGGTTGTGTTCTCCATGGGCTGTTTCTCTCCTGGCTGCAGCTGGGCAACCACAGTTCCCTCCCTCGCACACATGGAAGCATGAGGAGGATGTTGAACAACAGCAAGTTGATAGGAATGATGAAACGTTATCGTAGGATAGAAAAACTGACAAGTAGGAAAATAAAAAATAAAAAAGAGTAACTTAGGAGAATGAAAGTGGGCACCTCTGGGCAGAGGAGAGGTGCTGTGAGAGCCACATTCCCTCATTCCCTGTTCCGAGGTGGTTCTGTACCAAGGCAGGGCAGCGTGTGAGACAGGATTTGTTCCCCAGGCACAAAGCTGGATCCCCACATGCTCACCCTGGGACCATTCCTGGGGATGCTGAGTGGAGACAACGGGTCAAGAGGGTCCCCAAGGAAGGGAGGGACGAGGAGTCAGACACAGATGAACAGGGGACAAGTTTACAGTGAAAACTGATCACATAATCAGGCCTCAGGCAAGGAGAGAGGCATTGCTGAGACCATGTGAGAAACAGAGTCCCTTTGTCTCTCTTCAGATCCACTCCCATTCTCCAGTTGTATAAGAGTTTAACTGTGAGAAAGGGGAAGGGTGAGGGTGTGTTCCGGGATCTGGAGGCCAGCCAGGATCTTTGCTGATTAATTATTTAAAAGGTCCTTTATTCTCATTCTGTTTCTAACTGAAAAAAAAAAAAAGTAAAAAGAAATGACATCGTCTTCCATGCATTGCTTGGTAAGAAAGGCCAAAAAAACCTNGATCCCCACATGCTCACCCTGGGACCATTCCTGGGGATGCTGAGTGGAGACAACGGGTCAAGAGGGTCCCCAAGGAAGGGAGGGACGAGGAGTCAGACACAGATGAACAGGGGACAAGTTTACAGTGAAAACTGATCACATAATCAGGCCTCAGGCAAGGAGAGAGGCATTGCTGAGACCATGTGAGAAACAGAGTCCCTTTGTCTCTCTTCAGATCCACTACCATTCTCCAGTTGTATAAGAGTTTAACTGTGAGAAAGGGGAAGGGTGAGGGTGTGTTCTGGGATCTGGAGGCCAGCCAGGAGCTTTGCTGATTAATTATTTAAAAGGTCCTTTATTCTCATTCTGTTTCTAACTGAAAAAAAAAAAAAGTAAAAAGAAATGACGTCTTCCATGCATTGCTTGGTAAGAAAGGCCAAAAACCCCCCTGTTCAGAAATAAGGTGTAGGATCTCCAACAGATAAAATGTTTGTTAATATGTGGTCGCTGTGTTAATCAAAATAAAAAGTTCAATACGGAAAATGTGCCCCAGCAGCTGAACCGCAGCAGAGCGCGGGTTGTGCTGTCGTGTGCTGCCCTACAGTGGTCAAGCAGCCCTTCCCGAAACAGCTCCAGCACTCGGGGGAGCCCGGGGGACGTTCCTTCTGCTCTGCCAGCAGGAAGGAAAAGAGACTTTTTCGGAATAAAAGGCACGGGTTGAAGCAGAGGCACAAGGGACACGTTCCCCACCTGTGCCCGCAGGCAGGGGGACAGTGAGGGACATCCCAGGGCCTGTGGAATCACCAGTCATTCTTTAGGAGGGACAAAATGGGAGTGAAGTGACAGGCTGAGCCTGGGAGCCAATGGAAATATCCTTGAGAAAAAGGTTTTGCCTCATCTCCATTCAGTTAGCAGGCAATTTCCATCCCACAGACTTGAGAAATAATTGTGAACTCGGAAGAGGCAGTGTGATTAACCACAAGTTACTTCCTAAGAAAGTATTGGGTCTGAATTTAATCCATCCCAAACCAAGAGAGAAAAAGTATTTTCTGAGATTCTCACAAGAAACATCTCTACACCTCCTGTGCTTTGTCAGCTCTCTCTTTTTTTTAGATGTATCATTAGGTGTAAGACAAGTTCTCTGGAGGCGATTTCAGAGTAACCATTACAGTACCTTAACAGAAGGTTCAGAAAACTCCAAATGGCAGGAAAAGGGAGCCCAGAACTTAACATTTCACTGAAACTGAACGGGAAAACCACAAGTCTGAGACTTCATGAGGCTTAGGAGGAGATCCTGGTTCTTTACAGAAAGTTCAACTAAATACACTTCGTGTGACAGTTTTGGTATAGGTAGGAGAGGCTTCCTTCCCACAACCAAAATTTGCTGTGCATCTCCTGGGCGGGACATTTGCCTGTGCCAGAGTTTATGCCCTGAAACCGTCTTAGCCTCAGTAAAGCGTTTTCAGAGCAGGTGAAAGTTTTGTCTGGTGAAAACAGTTGGATTTGTGGGACTTCAGTGGTAATTATGGTACAAAACTTCCTGCTTAACCGAGTAGAAAATGGGAACAGTCCCCGGCACCAACTGCTATAGAGGTGTTAGACACATAGAGGTGTTATTGATACTGGTAATTTCAGTGCCTGAATCTCAAAACTGGAAGTTTTTTGTCTTTATATATTCATCTCTCTTTATTTTGATTGCAGTAACAGAAAAAGATTTTTTTTTTTAATATAAAAAGAATGAACAATACTCAAAGCATTTGCTTTCAGCTTCCCTTGAGGAGGAAAGTAGGGATCTGTAACAGCCAGATATTTGCTGAATAGCCCTTTGCAGAATTGCAATATCCAGGCTTGCCTGGCGTCAGAGGTAAAATCAGATTAAATCAAACAGCTTCAAGATATCACTTAAAATGGGATGAAATATTAAATGTACCAGAAACCGATTTTGCAAACTAAACTTTTACAACTTTGAATGGAAACAGTATTGGTTGTCTCTTGGGTTTAACTGCATTTCCCCATCTGGATTTGTGTTTTACAAAGTTTCAGTGAAATGTTCATGAATAAAAGCACTTCAATTTACCTGAATGCCCCTGAAAGATTTTATTATGCAGCAAATTAATGCAACAAATTTTTCCCTAGGGGCATATTTGACTACATTTTATGTGTAAAATATTTTTGAGTGACAATTTCTATCTAATGGGATTTTGATGAGGCAGACAGCAAATTTTGAGATAAATTTTGAGACACAGAAGATTTGAAGCCCAATAAATATCCAGTGAAGGTCAGCCTTGGTGTCTTTGCTGCACGATTTGAGGAAGGAGTAAAGGCGTTCTGGAAGGTGAATGTGTGTGAAGAAGAGCCAGATGCACAGGAACCTTGAAAATGACGTTATTTTTTCTTTTTGTACCTATATATATTTTTTTTTTTACAGGAGAATAAACAAAGTATCAAATGCTCAAGTTTCAATTCGAACTATCACAACTTGCTTGATTTTTGAGCAAATTATTTAACAACTGTGCTTCAGGATTTGCCAAATGAAATTGGATTTCCAACTTCATTTGGTTCCTTCCTAAAATAAAAGAAAAATCCCAAACAGAAGAGCCGACTTCCAACAAAACTGTTTGCCTTTTATTCATATGGTTTTTTTAAAAATATCCACCCTGGCATTCTCTGTCATTCCCTCTGCTCCTTGCCCTCTACAAATTCTTGTAGCATAAATTTGTATTTTGTAATCGTTAGCCCTTTACAAAGCAGCCAATACATTCAACTAGAGATAAGGTAATAACTTTCCAATGGAGTAGGAAATTACAGCAGCATCGTTAGGCTAATGAGTTTTGGCTAAAGAGTTCTTCCTTCTCAAGCAGAGCCTCAAGATGAAGCATTTTTGTTTGTACCTCGAGTACTGGTAACAGTTATTCCAGACATTGAACACACGACACTTCACCGGGTAACCAAGAATATTTTGAGACAAAACAAGGTGGTTTTGAGGTTGCTGACGTGAGGTCATTCTAGTGTCCTTCGAATGTCAACTTCAAAACTGGAACTGTATTTTCTACACGGAGGATTGCTTAAAACACCGAGCCTCCCAGCGCCCCAAGCGCTTCTCAGGATGAGCCTGTGGTGGAAACGCTTCCACGCTTCAAAGCAAGTTCCAGCTGATTTGCACCCTGATCATTGAGCTCACCCTTCACTGAACTATCTCCCAGCTTCAGAATGGTTGCAGAAAGTGCCTTTCTTTGCAGTTCCTTAATTGGAGATATCCTGGCCTTTCGGGACAGATGCATTCTCTGACCTTGAAAATTTGTATGAGGATCCCAGACGGGGTCACTCACCCGGGGAACGAAGAGTTTCCCCCACAAATCTCTTTTTCAGTGTCCAAGGTGATGGACTTTAAGCTTTGTCTGAAGCTGCCTCATAATCTTCTTGCATTCAATTCTCTTATCAACCACATGGTTACAAGAGTAAGGGGGTGAGGACAGGGGAAATGGGCTGAACCAGAGGCAGCAGGTTTTGGGCCGTGCTGCAGGACAGAGCAATTGGCTGTGCAGTTCCCCAGTTTCAAATCCCAAACAGGTTCACGAGAGCTGTTGCTCGTGGCTGCTCTGGGCTTCCAGCCTGCCTTGCTCAGATGAACCTCTGTAGCCCAGCAGAGCTTTGCCCTGTGAGAAACAGAGCTCAAGGTTAGCACCAAAACTGCCAGAGAATCTGTTCCTCCGTTTGGGATGTTGCGCCTTCAAACAGTGAGAGAACAGAGGTTAAAAATTTTGAGATATTCATCACCCATCACAGCCCTTCAGGACACATCTCCCTGGCTCTACCTCAGCACCAGTCTGAACCACCTTCCATTCATACTTTGAGCTGTTCCACAGTGTTTGGTTCTATCACCAAACCCCTAATTTGTCTTTTGTGGAAGCTCTCCTGTTCCTGCCAACAGCAAATGTAGCAAAAGAAGGACTGAAATGTGCCCCCGACGTGGCAATTCCTGAGCCTTACCCAGCTGCTCCTCCCTCTGCCTGATCTCTGCCGGCACTCGGGCATTTTAGTTGCAAGAATGATACAGTTCCAAAGTCACAGCAAACACCAGAAAACTACAGACAGAAACACTGCACTTCACTATTGGTAATTCACATAAAATTCACAGCCTAAAAACAACAGTTTGTGTAACAGAACAACAGAACTGAGAGAATTCCCAACACTACTGCCTCTGTCCTAGGCCTGTCTTTCTCCAAACTTGAGTAGTAGATTTAAAAATCAATTAGCCAACTCATTTAATAAAATGACCAGGTAAATTAACGTGAAGAGATAAATTCATATTTTAATTTTGAATTTGCTTACATTTGTCTACTGGTACCCCAGCATTCGAAAGCATATTGTTACATAAAAACCTCTAATGTCAGCATCTTCTCCCTTTGAAATTTATCCTTCTCCCTATTTGGGACAATGTTTAAAGGTTTTATTTTGTCCTGTCATTAAATAATTTTGAGGCAGACTTCCTAAAAAAAAAAAAATTAGGAAAATGTGTAAATTTGGCTTTGTTTTTTGGTGGATTTTTAATTATCTATTACATATTTGGTCAGATGTAATATCCATGTTACAGAGGTATCAATGCTGTTGTTATCCTGGGGAACTCCCTGTATTCCACAGAACCAGGCTAAATTGATAGGACACAGAAGTCAGAAAAAAATCTCCACCTTATTATTTCTCCATTTAATGCCTTGAGAGATCTTACTTGCCTGCCCACCTCCTTCCACGTTGCTTTTCCAGGTCAGATTTGTGCTTTACACCGCGCCCATTTTGCTCAGCTCAAGTACACTGAAATAACCAGGGTAAAAAGCAGTTTGAACGTTTAATAGGATGAGAATGAGGGCTCAAAACAATTCGTTATGAAGCCAGTACCTGTGGCTCCGATTTTAGCAGTTTCGAGAGCAGTTTCACCTACCCACAGCTGACACATCCACTCACGGGACTGCAGCCAGCTGGGTACCACCAGGATTGAAAACTCCTGGAATTTGTCCTGCCAGTCACCAGAGGGATTTTTCAGCATCAGGCTTTCATCAGCAGAGCTTCAGAAATGCCCTTCGTAGCTCAGCTGATTTACAAAGACGCTTCCAAGTTCATCATAGAACAGGAAGATTTTTTTCCCAACAGCTGCATTTTCAGAGATACCAAAGCTGAGGAAGAAGGGCACAGGTTGGGTTTGGACTGCAAAGAGATGTTTGCTTATAAATATTTTTACTGTTAAACAAACTCAACATGGATTTTAGAGACGAGGACCTGCTCCTGTGTGAGACTTCCACTGATGTTAACCTATGGCCCTGATCCTGCTCATGAAAAGTCAGTAGGAATTTTATCCTCTGCTTCCAAGGAAGAGGTCTCACGAGCGCCAGCATTGTTAGGAACACACACAGCACATCAGGGACAGCTGGGGAAAGAAGAGAACTTACTCTCTTCCACAGTGAGCTACAGAATTTTATAACTTAGAACAACTTCATCACTCTTAAGACATTGGTATAGCACCGATGACCAACAGCGCTGTCACTAAGGCACTGCACTGGCACTCAGCTGTCACGGGCTCTGCCTCCACCTCTGGGCTCCATCTCCTGGGCTTCTGTCTTTTGTTTTTACTGGCACGTAATGTTTGACATTGGAAAATAAGATAAAAAATACAAAACATCCTCCAGCATTTACAGGAATGACACAGCACGACAAATTACAAGGTGCTCGGGTTCTGAAGTGACGAACATTAATATTTCTGTGCATAGATTGACTGGCAGAAGGAAATTATCCTGCAGCTCTCAGTTCCATGTGGCACAGTGGAGCAGTAAGGCCAAAAACCCCTCTGCAGCCAGGACATACCCGCAGCTAAATCCTGCCCTCGATGCCACAAATCAAAATAGTTTTTAAGATCTATGAAGAGAAGCCCTCAGGACTCCTGCCTATGACAGCTGATCCAGGGATGCCTTCCTAGGCTTTTGCATCAAAGTCTGCTCCTAACAACTTACAGAGCTCCAGTTTCAGCCTCTGAGAGCAGCTTTTGATGCTTTCAGAGGCAGCTGAATCCTTTTTTTAGTCTGTAGTGGATTTATCTCTCCACATTATTAAAAAAGAAAAAAAATCTTTAGGAGTTATCCCTACTCTGCCGCACCACACTGAACGGGTGCTCTGATGCACGAACTACTAAAAGTTCTCGGGTTGAAATAAGTTACTGCAAATGCACAGTAGCTGATTTTGAAACCACAACATCTCTACAATTTATTATTATTTTTACAAAATACCCAAAGTGATCAGACCATATTGTAGGTTACTGGCTTGCCGAAGGTTGTTTTAAAATCAAAACCATTTCTGAGTTACAGAAGTGCCAAAAACAATCTGGAACCAGGTTTGTTTGTTGATTTTTTTGTTTGTTTTCTTTTTGAACCAACCCCCATCCAACAAAACAGTTGTGTAACTTAAAACAGAAACAGGAGTTTGTGTTGGAAACGGTTTAAAAAACCAACCCACCGAATCACGCTTGAGCAGAAGCCTTGTACGGCAAAGGTTCAGCTTAGGGCAGTTCAGCGCCAAGGTAAGACCCTCCATAGGTTTACAATGGAAATACTGACACAACCTCAACTACAGTGATGCAAATGTGCCCTAAAAACACTGTATTTGCTTTTATTAATAAAAGTGGTAGTGTTTACATTTGCAGGTATCTTACACTTCAGCATCATGATGAATACTGAGTAGAAATGAGTTAAGTTTTGGCTGTAAGGTCCGAAGTTTCCAAACAGATGAATGAGACAGAAGTGACAGTCCTCAATCATGAAAACAAGTTCAAATAAATAAATAAAACAAAACTAAGAAATATGGGTAAGCATCAGGTTGGAATGGTTCAATTAACTGCAAATTATGGCCACTAAATTAGAGACAGAAGAAAACACAGTTACTTATTAAATAGCAAGCATTAAAGCTTTATGGTTTTGTATTTAAAAAAAAAAAAAGAAAAAAAGAAAGAGAAAGAAAGCTGTTAAAAATAAGACTTGCATTTACCAGGCCACCAAACTGCATGGACTAATAAAGAGACTAACAAAGGCAATACTGAGACATTAAGACACACACACGCTCCGTACTTGTGCAACTCAACCATATTCAAAACAATTGCCTTTTTCCTCACGTAAGAAAAAAAAAAAGCATCCCCTAAACATTTCTGTTCATATAAAGCTTTAGGTTTCCTAAACTGTTGCTGTCTTACGTAGCTCATCGTTATTACGTGTCCTCCTCATCAGAGGAAGCAGCTTATTTTGTTAATTTTTTTAATGGAGGTGCTTTGTTTCTCTCAGACAGAAGAGATTACATTCCTCACGCCACAACAGCTTTTCTCCATTTATAAATTTGGTGTTTACACCAACTCCTCCTAGGCTTAAAAACGTAAGGGTTGGCACTGAAATTAAAGATTTTGGCTCCTGTAACTAAAATTAAGGCTCACACTGAATTTCCTTTCCACTACGCGTGTCCCATTTTTCCCCAGTGGAAACGCCAGCCCTTCACCTACAGGCACTGGATACATTCTGAATTGGGGGGGCTGTTTCCAGTCCCGCTTTCTCCTACAGTTCTACAAAGTTCAGGTGGCAACTGTCTAAACCCGTGAACGGGAAAGATCGTCCTTGAAAGGCGAGTAACAAGCGCAGGCAAAGTTTTTAGACTGTTCCGTGTCTCCTGGAAGCAATTCTGAGTTGAGATGGGACAGTAAGTCCCTCACATCCCTGCTCTCGGTGAAAATGGACTGTGTGATTCAGTTTAAGACTTCAGCCACAAAAGCAAACGAAAAGTCGCAGTTCTGAACAGTTGCAGTTCTTGGTATTGAAAAGGCATCCGATACCTGAAGCGAATCTAGCTGCACAGACATCGCTGACCACACCCTCATCTGAATTTCAACTGGATCTCCTCCCAAAAAAAGAAAGCCAACACGGTCTCTTGGGTGGAGGGAAGCTAGTGTGAAAGGCAGAGAGGCAAGAATTTTGGTGTTTGTTTTTGTTTCTTTTCCTTTTAAAGTCACTGCAGTAAGATCCAGATCCGTTTAGGGGTGTAAATGAAGGGGGAACGGGGGTGTTTGAGTAATATAGGCTAACACTGTTCTAGATGTGTTATTACAGCTGTAATTTCTGACTGTACAAATTGTACACGTAGGTTTAGACACATGAAAAAGTAACACACTCACAGAGACATAAAACACCTAGGTATAAAATATAAAGCAGTGTAGTAGTTACTAAAATTACATGCTCTCTTATTGCTACAGTGATTTTTGCTCTTTTTTCTTTTTACTGTACCACATGTTGTTCTAAGCATATAATTTGCATAAATTATTCAAGTTTAAGAAAAAAATCCACACATCTTCACTTTTAAGCTACTTATATAGTTAATATAAAACAAAAAAGGTTCTAAAGTATCTCTTTATTAAAAGAGAAATAAAAATGTCATTTGAAACTGGAATTCAGTGGCCAAATCCAAGGGCAGTGCACACCTTGTCATTCCGGTAGTCGTTGCCCACGCAGCGCAAGCCGAGGTTGGTGGGTATTTGGCCCAGTCTAGAGATGGTCACCAGACCTGCATGATGCCCTACGTGTCTGTTATTGTTCTGGTTTTTTTTTTTCTTGTCTTTAGCAAAAAAAAAAGGACTATGAATGACCAAAGACTAACATTTATAATTTGTAGCAAAATTTGGTTTTATGTAGAAACAAGCCATGTTTTGCATTTGGATAGAGATTTAAATGAATTAAAGCTAAAAATTAAAAAGCACGATGCTGCAACATCTGGTCACTTGTTGAAGACCTCACTTTTAAAGTGGTTAAATTTGCACAATTTGTACTTTTTTCTTTTTTTTTTCTTTTTTTTTTCCTTTTTTTTTTTTACTAAACAGTATTTTTCCTTCTTTTATAAACCAGAAAAACTAAACTACAGATAAATTTTCCCTACCTTGAGCTAATGCTGCAGATAGGGTTGACAAAGCTGTACAGCGCAATCAAACATACTTACATCTTAGCTCATTGTACAGGTACAGCCATAATCAAGGCACAAAGATCTTCTACAAGTTATTTTCAATAAAGTTGTACAAAATAATACATTTTACAGTCTGTACAAGAATAATAATCCAGCAGTAAAATAAAAAATGAGGGAAGGGAAGAAGAAAAAGAAGGGAAAGACTGTGAGGACTACAGTCCAGATAATGATTTTTAGAGCAGACGGGATCATCAGTGGACAAACTGAAAACAGTGTGTGATTAACTCTTTCTGCAATCACAGGCCATATGCAGTTCAATTCATAAACGTCCATGGTTGTCTTTAGACCACCAAGACTGGTTTTAAAAATACCCTTCTGAAAGGTAGCAGTTGGTTTTTGCACTGTCTAGGTTCTGTTGGAGAATTGTCAGTATTTCCGCCCAAAGCCACATTACAGTCAGAGAACCAAACTCAAGGCTCTGTCTTCAAACTTGGTCTGTGACTTGGCACCTTCGTTACTCGGATGCAGTGAGTGATACAAAGTGGAGATCACGGGTTACAGGATTATGCCCACAGCAGTGCTAAATTACCTACAGGTTTCTCTCCCCCAATTTTTTGTTTCACGTTTTAGTTTTTTCATCTCCAATTCTTTCAGGTGCTCCACATTCAGGGCTTTTAATTAATTAGTTTTGATTTCTGTTTGTTTGTTTGTTTGGGGGTTTTTTTTCCTCTCTTTTTTTTGTTAATAACAGTGTTAGGGAATCCTCATGGAAATGGCCTTTTAAGTGTTAGGGGCCATCTCAAACTGTCCGAGGGGTACAGAAGCAAGCTTAGAAGTGCTGCTATTGTCCAGCAAGGAGAAAAAGTTGAGGGGTGCAAATCAGTGGGAGATTCAAACAGTTCTCTCTTCCACCCTACGTGGGCAAGGGTGTTTTTTTTCTTTTTTTTTTTTTTTAATAAGGAATAAGGAGTCCAAAACACAGAAAAAAGTGCTCTCCATCACAACAGCTCGTATTGGCGAAGGTGCATGCGCTGAATAATGTCCCGACAGTCATTGAAAACCCTCCGGATGTTCTCTGTGTCCACGGCACATGTGAAGTGAGGGTAGCAGTAGTGCCTTCCATCTCCACTTGCTGTGCTGATTCTCTGTGCAAGGCAAGAGAGAGACACCGGGTTAAACCAAAACCCCCTGGAGAAATTCCCTCCCCGTCCCCAAAGCTCGGCTGAATGGAGGTGGGATGTGCCCGTGTGAGCTGCGGCTGCAAAAAGTGCACCCGAGAGGCAAAACGCCCACAGGTTTCCCCCTGTCTCACCCGAAACGTGAAATTTAGGATGATCAGAATTACATGGTGAGACGGTCACTGAGAACTGGGGAATGTCAGAGCGGAATGAGAAGTCAGGAAAAGGAAAATGCCATCATTTATATGCAGCTTTGGTGGGTTTAGCAACACAACTCCTAGTCCTTTTGGCCATGGAAAAAGCAGGATTTTACCTCCCTGTACAAAGCTTTTATCCCTGCTTTACATATCTAAAAAGCCTCCCTCAACATTTTGTTTTGCTCCGTTTTAAAATGAGTCCACAATTTGATTTGCCAGGCTCACCATTACAAGTAATTGTAACAATATTAAAAAAAAAAAAATCTATTATAGCTTCAGCTGACCAGTAATGGGAAAGATAACATGAAAAGAACGTTAATATTTGACAGATGAGGCATCTTTTGATTAGTCTCTATCTTTAGAAATAATGCATGGAATAAAAATCTGCCCCCATTAATAACAGCAGGACTTCACTCATCGTTCTATTTGAGGTTTCTTAATTCTCACCAATTCTTTTGCTATTTAATTACGTACTGTGCCAACAAGCAAATATCCAAACAGCAGCTAAGAAACAGCAGTGGAGCCCATAAATTTAACAGTGCTTCATGTAATGTGGATGTTAAATAGAAACAACAACAGAAGTGACAGCTTTTTGCAATGGCAGAAGGTCAGCAAGAGCTTGGGTTTGAGAAGAACCATGTAAGAAATAGCCAAAGAAAGGAAATACTTACAAGAAACTCGTCTCTAATAAAATACTTGGCCCTTGTAACTCTGGGATCCTCACCAGGCTCTGGTGTTGCTGATTAATAATAAAATAAGTATCTTATTAAAACAGGTGTTTCCTGGTAACAGCACCTAAAAATCTCAACTTGTTCTGTTTTCTGCTCACACATGACAGAAATACACTTGGCAGAACTGTGAGATAAGACAATCCATAACATTTTTCAGGAGAACAAAGGAATATTACAGTGGTCACAATACCAGGCAGGTAAGAGAAATGACCACAGGGAGGATTAGGGGGAGTCCCAAGGGACAAAATGTCAGACTGTGGTCTACACCAAGGTAAAAGGATTTTGTCATGATGAAATTATTAACATATTAAATGTTTAAGAGGCAGGATTCTCTCATTAATAAATACTAGAATTTAACATTACATTTGGCTGAAAGACAATGAAGATTACATCTAGGTAAGAGTTTTCAAGTCTTAGCTGAAGCTACCAAAAACATCACAAATGTGATTACCGAGGAAATGATAAATTGCAAACAAAACTCGGAAATCTTACCATCATCTGGTGTAGTGTAGCGAGCAAATTCTGGAAAGTAGTCTTCAATTTTAGATTTCCCTGCCAAAACTTTCTCTGCTAGCAAATCTTGTTTATTCAGGAAAAGGATTACTGAAATGGTCCGTAGCCACCTGTGGAAAATGGAACCCAAACCCTGTGAGAAGGCACAGCCCAGACCATACAGAAACTTCAGGTCTGGAGTTAGGAGTCCACACTGGCATGGGTTGGAAGGGTTCCTTTTACACCTGAATCCCCAGGGAGTAGTTCCAGGTGTGCACACCCTGAGGTTGTTTGGGTGCCTCCCCATTTTGTGCCGTTAATCCAACCCCATCCCAGGGGAGCATTTCCACCTCCCAGAGCGCTGCTCCATCACTGCTTTCATTCCTTCAGCCTCAAGATGGCAGCTGCCAGCGAGCAGCTCTGCCGAGCTCTTTCCAGTGAGCTGAGTGTCACAAACATTAAAGGTGGGAGGCTGCGAGCAAAGAACCAGCCCAGGCTGTGCTGGGAGATGGGAATAACAGAGCCCCAGTGCTGTTAACCCTGTGGGCAGCCAGGCACCACACGGCTCCTCACTCACCTTCCTCCTCAGGGGATGGAGGAAAGGAAGAATGAAAGCAAAAAAATCTGGGGGTCATGATAAAATATAAATAATGATTGTTTAATTAGCAAAGGATATGTGGAAGCAAGGAGAAGACAAAACAAGCGAGGCAAAGGCAAGCACTCACCACCTCCCGTGGGCAGAGCAATGCCCAGCAAGCTGGGTGAGCTCCCAAAATCCCCTCTTTTCCCTCTCACTGCACAGCAGGACGTTATGTGGCATGGAACGCCCCTCTGGTCAGTCTGGGTGTGCCCTCCCAACACCCCCCTGGATCCACTGCGGGGGCAGAGTGAGGAACAGAGGGGGCCTGGATGCACTGCACACCCCGTTCAGCAGCACTGGTGTGTTATCAGCACTGCTCTGGGCAAAACCCAAACCACAGCACTGTAGGAGCTGCTATGGCCAAAATGAGCTGTCCCCCAGCCAGGCCCACACACGAGTGGAGCCTGCAGTGTGAGACAGGATTAGTAGTGCCAGGGATAAGAGCCATTCACAGACCTGTTGTTCCAGATACTCTTGAAGAGGTTTAGTGCTTCCTGCAGCCGGTTGGTCTGATTGTCCTCTCGTATCACCATGTTGTAGCTACTGCTCGCCACCACAAATATGATAGCAGTCACATCTAAACCAAGAAACAGCCTTCCGTTAATGCCAAACTCCAGAAGAAATACCCAGGAATCGTCAAGTTCAATAAGGAGCTGCCAGACTTTTCAGCTCCACGCAAGAACAGGCTGGGATGCTGTTGCTGAGAGCTTTTAAAGTACGAGGAATCAAAAAAGGAAGCGAAGCAACCATGAAAGACAGGCAAGGCAGGCCCCAGCACAGAAGCTGAGAGAATGACAGAAAATGTAGGAAAGAAAGGAACTGAAGCAGGAGTGAGAAACTGAAGAAAGCCAAGAGGAGAATTTAAAGAACATCTAAAATGTGTAAAGAGAACTGGAAACAACTGTGAGCTCTCAGGAAAGGACAGGGAGGCCCTTGGGGGAAAACCTCAGGACAAACAGCACTGTTCATCTGCGTGAAGAGTAATAATGCAAGAGCAGACTGCAGTGAATTCATGGCTAATTGCTCTGGTCCCCCTGTTGTATTCCACTGCTTAGAGCCCCTCCCTTCCCTGGGAGGCGTCCCCAGGATCGCAGGATCCGGATCCCCGGGTCTCTGTGCTGCTCCAGCCCCTCACGCTGCCTGCCAGGCTCGTATTCCTCAGGCAGCAGCAGCAGCAGCAGAGATGAGTCAGACCATGAGGTAACAGGAAGAGGAAGGAGCAGAGGTAAAACCCAAACAAATCTGTTACTAATAGCACAGGAGAAAATACTGCACAGTCCCTCCCCACACACACACAGTGTCCAGGTGATTCTGTGACAGGAACTGTAGCAAGGTACCATGAATTCCAAGGTGCATTCTGCTTTATTCACTCTCTAGGATCTCACTGTAACTTTTCTACAAAAAGGTGGGCTTTTGTCTAACTTCATTAATATTTTGTCCGAACAACAAAGAAGAGAAAATATTTTCACTGAGTCTAGCTTTAAGAAAACCTGTGTGGAGAAAGATTTCACATCTGAACAGAGATACAGAGTAGAACAAAGAGCTGCAGCCAGGGTCCCTGTCACGCTTCAGGACAGAGACAAAACTGCCTCATTTCAGTCATGTGGGAATTAAACCTGGCCTGAACTCACGGGGACGCTGGGGCTGAGAGACTCCAGCTCTCACCAGATGTGACACCACGTCTGACCAGACAGACGCTCCCCACAACCTCAACCTGCATTACTGGGTCAGTGCTGATTCAGAAAGAAGCACCACGACAGAGCCAAGTGGCTGCCATTATACACAAGAATGGGATAATCTGATTTCATGTGTCTAATAATTATCCTGTGTTTTGTATTTCGCATAGGCACAAAAACCTGCATGTGGAAGACATGGCTCGGAAGTTACACTCTCATAGCTGGCAAATAACGCACAAAGCCACCACCAAAAATACCTAATTAAATGAAGAGAGGGAAGCCAAAAAATAATGGACAAGCTGCAAATGCCAATTCCTCTCCACCTACATTCTCCCTGAAGATGTTCTGTGTAGTTACAGGAGTTTCCATGTCAAGGAAAACTCCATCCTGTATGACTGTCAGATAAGTCCTTATCGAGCTACATGGAAAGATGATGGATTTCACACAGGTGAGAAAATGAAGATCAGGCACTACAATTCTGCAGAGAACTGATTTATAAAGCCAACAGAGATTCTAATCCTACCATTAAAACACTGGATCCATTTTCGGCGTTCATCTCGCTGCCCTCCGACATCAAACATACTGAGGAGAAAACATAAATCCAGTCAGTCAGAATAATTTTGAGGTTTTTGTTTGTGTCTTCATCCAAATAGAAAAGGTAAGAAGTTTTAGGACTTCTGTGTCATAGAAGCTAAAAGGAATCTTGGATTACAAGAACGTGAACAGGCAAGCAGTCCACCAACATGTGCTTGCACAGAAAATAGATTTAGAACATTTTGTTCTTTGCGATTTAAAATAAAGCAGAAGTTGCACACCAATTTGCACTTCATTTTCAAGTCAGACTACTGAATTAAAAAAATATAAAATAATTGCTCTCTAGTAAACATCTACACTTGAGAAATACAGTTGTCTCAAAGACTATATGGGAGGCTCTCCTCCCAGTTTATCCTGGTATTTGTCTGTGTTGTACTAAAAAAAATGCAAAAACGTAAAAAAGAAAAGATTCTACTTACTGAAAATTTACTTTATCCACCTGAAACTTGGTTTCAAAAATTCCTGATGTCAAAACTCTGCATCTGAGAAGATCCTAAAGCGTAAAGGGAAATTCAATGAGTCAACACAGATACTTGGTGAGGTTTTCTATACCCAGGAATGGAAATAAACCCTTTTTATTCCACGCTGTACTGGCAACAGCACTGGAGTGTTCAGGGTCCCAGAAACATGATGGAGATCTTGTAAGTGATGGAACATTTAAAGTCACATTTCACAGGCATTTACGTGTATAAACATAATCCAGAGGACAAAGCCATTTTTACTGGAACACTGAGTATGTGCAGTGCATGGCAATATCTGAAATGGCAATTAGGAAATGAATGGATTCTCCCCAAATTGTGTGATTTCCTCCCAAAGCTCCACGTACCTGGTCAGACGGGGTGTACTCGTTCTGCTTGACTATGTCAATCTTGTCTAGAAAACTGGGGAGAGGGAAGGAAAAAGAGGAATTTGTCAGTCTCAAATCAAACTCCCCGATGCTTCCCACAGTTCCCCAGTGAGTTCTGGTGTATTTTAATGCTCTCAGGCTCCCAAAATGATGGAAAATCACACCCTGCAATGGCTCGGTTTGGGTTCTTGGTCTCAGGACAAGCGTTCCCAGCAGCAGCCGGCAGAGGGCCGAGCCCAGCTGAATGAATCCATCTGGGAATCTCATCCCAGCCCCTCCCGCCGGCTCCCCCCCTGCCACAAACACGCCAGGAGTTTAATTTAGGTCATTTATTCATGTGAATCCTACGATATAACCCGCTACTATTAACGGGAAAGCGATGACTCAAGAGAATTGCCCACATGTACTTGCCCTGAAAGTAAAATGAGTATTTTTAAACAACTTCTCAACACTATAGTTCTTTAAAGAAATGAAAGCCCTAAACCAATTTCAGTGCAGGTTCAGTTAGGTGAGAGGGGACACTGATTTTTCTGTCAACTGCTGTGTCTCTTTCAGTTACTTTCTGGAGCAGCAGCAGTAGTCGGCTAAAAGTGTAATAAAAAGATATATTTAATTCAAATTCATTATGCATTACCTACAGATGATACTCTAGAGTATTTAATTTTTTTTTTTTAACCAATTAAGAACCACATAATTGTCTTTCACTTCAACTCCAAGAGCAAAAATCTCGAGGAATTTGTTAATTCTGTTTTATTGTAGTGGCAAACCAGCAGCTCAGGATGCAGATTTTAGGATGTTTGTCCCAGTCTCTGGGCCAGGTGCCCCCTGCTCAGCCCCTTCCACTACAGCAGTGCCTTTACCCCTAACATTAATTATTAATCAGCCTTTAAACCAACAGGCTTCGAGCTCCCCTGGAAATTCCTGTGCATGAACTGGTTTCTCTCTGAAGCAGAAATCACAAAGAAAAGGAGACTTTTCCCTGCATTAACAACAATCACAGCTTCAAGGGGGAAAGGGAGCCCTGGCCCAGATTCACAAATCAAAACCCCAGTTCCTGGGAAAACCATGACAGCACTCAGCCCCAAGGGACTTCCTAAAACACCTACTGAGGAGCAGGGAAAGGGGGAAAAATCATCCTGTATTTTAACAACGGCTTCAGTGCAATGCCCTTTGCACTGGGGATCAGATGATCTTGTTTCAGAGACACGTGAAAATTAATTTCTGTTTAGACCGAATGACAGAATTTTAAACTCATTAAAATGTATCTGAAGGTAACACGCTTCAGAAACACGTGAGACAAAGTGCAAAGATCAATTTCCATCACGGAACGTGACACGGCCATGGACACACAAGGATAAAGCGGTGACAAACTGTGCTCTGCAATTTGCAGGCTGGATTTTTTCCTTGTATCTTCCAGGCTGTGAAGTCATTTTTTCTTTTCTTTTTCTTTTTTTTAGATCCAAAGGGAAGAAACGAAGCTCTCTGTTCGGTACACAGAGGATGTGAAATACGTACAAGAGCCGTGAGTTCCAACTAGCACGAGTGTTTCCACCCCATCCTCTCCCCTCAGAGCAGTTTCAGAATCACGTGGCAATTTCACAAGTTGGAGGATGCTAGAAAAATGTTCCGAACAGAACATGTTCATCAAGATACAAAGGTGATTACTGCAATCACCCGGCCTTTCTGTATGAATTTATCCAGGCAGAACATTTTATGCTGGGTTCCACAAAACGTGGGGTTTTAGTTTTGTTTTGGGTTTGGGGTTCTTTTTTTTTTTGTTTCGTTTTATTTTTAAACACCCTGCTAATCAGCTTAATGGATTTTGGGAACTGAAATTAGAAAATAACAACAAGATATTGCTAAAACCTGGAACTGAAAGTACAAACCTCTTACTGTTGTTTATGCAGACTATTTTTAGGCCTATGATTTCCTTGAAAAACATCAGCCACATAGGAGCAGCAGTACTGTACTCGAGATGAATTCCAACAGCAACGCTCATGCCAGATAAAACAAGTTCGAATGGAATAAACATTTCTTATTTCCCCCCCCAAAACAAGCTCCAACATTCAGCAACATCTGACACTCCGAACAATGCTCCTCGGAGAAGGAAGCCTTTCGCTGTGTGACAGTCACCAAAAACCCCTCCTGCTCCCAGGGGTGTTTTAGGGAGCACAGCGATCCCTCAGATGAAGATTTCCCCCCCTGCCTTTCAGAAAAGTCTGCTCCAGCTGCTTTAGGAAGGGCTAAAGGCATTAAAAACCAGTTTGACTTTTTTGCTCAAATGGAAAGAAAGGGGATTATTCTTTCAGTTGGTCAATGCAAAAATGAACGTAAGGAGAAAAGGGGAGCAGGAATTTGATCCGCTCTGATACACCTAAAGTAAGGAGCAGCAGCGGGAGCGTGAGAGGTCAGAAAAGATCAATACACTCTGTTCAGAGACTTCTCAGTCAGTGTTAGTCAAGACCAAACAGTTTATCCAGTAAATTAAACTAATAATCCAGTCAGATGAGAACAAAGCCCAATTCAAAATAAACACAAATTCACCATCATTAATTTCTATTTTTAATTCTTGCTATGCTCGACCCAAAACACAAGTGAGGCCACTTGAGTACTACTTTGTGTGCCGAACTCACTGCTGTGAGAGATTGTTCTAAGCCTACTGGAGACGTGCCCACCCTCTACTGTGTCAGCAGTGAACTTACAGGGAGAAATAGAAATGACCTTGGTGAAATAATTCACATAAAACTGTCAAACCACAAAACCAAATTTTATACTGCGAGCAAGCCTTGAACCAAGTTACAGAGTCAGTTTTTTTTCTTCTGTAAAATTTTTTCCCAGAGATTATATGGAAAAGCTATTTTCCAGAAGGCAAGGAATTCATTCAGCCTTGCTGCCAATTCTCACTTTGGGCCACATTCTGGACATGACTAAATAACAGGATCAGCTACTGCTCTGCAGAGTTCTGTCACACAGTAAGAGGCTCTTTTGCCTGTGTTATAAAACATTGATACTGCTCTGACACATGCTAACAAAAAAAAACCAACCCAAAAGACTTCAGGTTATTTGTAGCCAGAAGCACTGAGAAGAAGCTTCTCTAGGACAGCACCAGTTGTGTCTCTGAGATATTAAAATGAAAGGTTTTAGCAAAAAAAAATTAAAACAATCTGAAATAAAAAAATGTGCTGCATGTTTGTGTCCCTTTTGTTTAGCTTTGGGAAGGAAATCCACACATGAAGTGCTTCAAGCAGATCTTTGTGACAAATAAAATGTCTCTAATTTTCAGGGTGCACTCAGGAGGCAGATTCACAGAGAGAGGTGCACAGAGGCTTTCTTAGCTCCAGCAGGTCTGAGTTATTAAGCCATGCCTGTACTCCCAATTCTGTCCAAACTTTAACTAAAACCTATTCTGTCAGAACCACGTCTCAGATGAAGATACATGCCAGTACCTGAGTTAGTCTGGAGTTCTTTCACCTTCCACCTCAGAACCAGCCCAGCCCCACCGGCCAGGGATGCACGGGAGGGGAACTGAGGCTGCCTTTCCTCGAGCATTTCCTGACAGCCTTCTCCATAAACAGCAACTGAAATGCTACTCTCTGTGATCTGACGAAATGGTTGGCAGACGAGAATTATTTTTTTTTTCTGCTTTGTGAAGAAGAGCTTTTGTTTTCAGCCTAGAACAACATTGGAAAGGTGTCTTCGAACTGACAACACACCTATATTTGAAGAGCTTTATTTCCATCAGGTTTTTTTTCTGGTCAAGTCATGACTTGAATTTGCATATAAAATGTGTCTCTTAAAAGACAAACTGAGATCTCATCTTCAGCGTCAGGTAAGATACTTCATGAAACCAAGATTTCAATCCCAACCGAAGACAACATTTGTTTGTAACTTATAACTCTGTATTTGTTTGTTGCCTCTGGAAGCCTCGAGGTATTTTACAGACAGTAAATCAGACTTCCAGCTCCTGCCTCGACCATCACACCCCAAACACACACCTGGCAGTAACCTTATTTTAAAAGCAGGCGCACTGAGCAGTTAATTGCCCCAAGTCCCTTGAGTCACTGGAAATGATTTTTCATTTCCACTGAGTCATGTGTTTCTACCAAGATATTACTAAGAACCCACCAGAATATTACTAAGAATTATCAAGATTTTACTAAGAATTACACTGGCATTTACCCTGATCACCTCTAAAGCAGTCTTTCCAATTCAGGTTTCTATTAAAGGTCTTTCCAATTCAGGTTTCCATGTCCAGAATGAAATGAGTATTTTTTTACTGATCACCCTGAAGACCAGACTGTGCAAATGCCCAGCAGGTTTTTATTTATCTCCACCCTATCAGGACTAAAAAGTACTACTTAAAGTAGTTTTCAGTTGAAATTTAACTCAACATTAACAGTACTTATTACAAACAAGAGTGCCTTTTTTATTTTTCAGAACAGACCATGCTTTCCTTCTCCTTTCCTGCCTTTTCAGCCCTTGCCATAATCCTTTATGTTATTCAGCAAAGCTTTCTAAAAGCTCTGCAGAGTTAACTGTTTGATAAATTCTTTCTTCAGCTATGCTGTCTGTACTGAGCCAGAGAGACAGGATGAGTACAAAGATATAAAACTCTCTTTTTAAAGGGTATTTGTGTGCGAACTCCTCGACTGTCCCTCAACTCCGTCCCTTTCTGCTGCACAAAGCAGAGGGGAGAAGGGGAGCCCTACTCCTTCAACTGGTGATAAAGATTTCAGCTCGTTTATTTTGCACAAGGAGCAGAACAGCAGAAAAAGCGACAGGAACGATGCAAATAAAATAGGCAAACATTCAATTTGCTATTTATGGTGTCCTGTAAACACGGACAGCATGTGAAACCAAACTTGTCAGGTTTTTCCTCAAATATAAGTTAAAATTTGAAGCTGAGGCATCAGTAGATTTTTACTGTTTGTTTTTTACAGATACAGCGATATTTTCTATCTTCTGCAAAGGGGGAGCTGTTACTGCTGAGGTGGTCGCTGAAGACGTGTCACAAACATTACTGAACAATTAAAAATGCTCAGAAAGGCACAGGTCTGGTTTTTTTTTGCCTAAACAAAATTAGGTAAGGGGAGAGAAAATAAATTCCAAAACGTTTGCAATTCCTTGAACAACTTCACAATTAGGGAAGAGAAAAAACCTTTATAGAGACAGGCACATAGGGACAGTCCTGTACCAAGTACTATGGGTATAATTAGGACAGCACTACCCTGCATCCAAAAACATCTCATATACGATGTTCCTGCACAAGCATTCTCCATGGCAGTCCTCAGCCATAAGGATCCCATTGAAAAACAGATTTCTACTGGAAATGAACTTCGAAATGTCATGTAAGACATGAACAGAAATAAACCAAAAGCCGACTCCCGAGAAAACTTTCCCAAGAAGCTGCAGATACTTTGTGATTTCCAATTTCAAGTCCGAGGGTTATTATGATTTCCTTATCAAAACTGTAAAGTCACACAGAAAGGTTTACAAACAATCTAAAGCTCAGAATTTAATTATAGATGGGATCAATGCGTACATATCCCAGAAAAGTGATTTTGAGAGCGGCCCCAGCTATAATTCCAGAAGAACCTCGAGCATTCCAGCCACTTGGAGGCGGAGGGGCACCATGGGTCTAATTTTGAAGCAAATAATGAGAAAGCTGAAAAGTATGACTCCATATATTTGGAATCATCTTGTGGTAATCAAGGTTACAGTTCCTTATATGGCGTGGAGAACGTGAAGCACACACAAAAAAGAGAATATTAAAACTACGGGGTGCAAAGAACTGCAACTATCGCGAAAAAAAAACCAGGACGCGCCAGCGGAGCGCCTTTGGTTCTGTGTGTCGGTGAAGTTCAAACCTTGCCCTAAAAACGAGGCTGGTTACGCACCCGGCTTCCCAAGCTGCCTCATTAAAGCAGTGCAAGCCGCCGCCAGGCATGAATGAATTTCAGACAAACCCAGCAGAAGGCGAACCAGCCCTTCAAACACTGCCGGCGCTCCGAAAGGGAAACGGGGAAAAGGCAAGAGAAAGAGAAAAATCTATTTAAAGAGGTTGTAGTTGTCTCTCTTCTTTTTTTTTTTTTTTTTTCCTTCCCCCCTCTCTGCCTGTCTAAAGTTAGTCTGGCTTAGAGGATGCACCAACTTTCCCAATCAGTTTTACATTACAGCACAAGTCCAGAAATAGCTCCCAGCCGCCTTGGCCTCTAGCACGGTTGCCATGACAATGGAACCACAGGGCTATAAATAGCTCATCAGCACCAAATCTTGTGAGACACATCTGGAACGGGGCCAGCCCAGCCCCGGCCTGACAAATAAAAATAGGCACAGGCAGTTTCAAAGGCTGCAAAGGTACAATGTGGCTCGGGCTGTGCAGAGCAGGGCAGGGAAACGGGTTTGATTGCTTGTTAGCACGAGATTTATTTGATAGGAGATCGGGAGAGGTATAAAAGTCACTTTATTGCATACTAAACAGCCAGCCTTTCTCTACGGTCTATTTTTCTTTCTTTTCCCCACCCGTCTGCAGCACAACCACCCTGCTTTTGAAACTGTAACAATGCAGCTTTTTGCCCAGGAGACCATTAAAATAAGGAAAAACAGAAGGGAAGAAAAGAGATCTTCAAAACTTCCCCCCCCAACTATTTCTGTACGTTTTTGGCTCAAGTGCATGGAGTGCTCCTGCGGGTCTGAGAGGCATCCTGGCCAGGATCCTGCCCGGGCTGGAGCGCTTTGCTCCAGCTAAAATCAGTCTCGGGCTGCTCCAGGAGCCCGGAGCGGGATGTGGTTCCCAAATCCTCGTGCCAGGGCTGCTCTCAGCAGCATCCCTTTGGACCCTCGGCAGGGGACAGAAGCAGAGTCACAGCAGATCCCATCCCGCTTCCCAACAGCTCCATGCCACCGAACTGCCTCTGGAGCGAGCATTTTCCTCCACTCAGTGGGTGAGAAAATGTCGTATTTTTAGCACAGACTCTTGATCAACCCATTCAATTACATCCAAATGATCTGTGTGGGAACAGAATGTTATGTCAAAAATGTTATTCAGTGTATTTGTCAATATTACCCAACAGAAGCCATTTGTATAATCAGGAGATTCAATATTTTCTCCAGCACAGGAAAGCAGCAGCTCAGGAACCAGACTGAAGTTGTGAGACTTTGTTATTTTACAGACACTGGCAGTAGTAAGTCAGCGTGACACAACGCAGAGAACACCGCTCCCAAAATATAAAATCCTAGTTGCTCTATCAAAAACCAATAGAGACTACAGATGGTGATCAAAAAACTGCAACTATAATAAGCATTAAGCCACAGTAAAATATCTTCCGTCTGCCAGGAAGGCACCGTGCACGCGCTCCACGCAAACTGCACCAGCAGCCCACAGGATTCCTTTAGGTCCCTACATGGATATTTTCATTGCTAAAAATTGTAGAGTTACTTCCACCCAGGCTTCAAGCTGTATGTAAACTCCCCTCCCCCCTGCCTTTCAGCACATCCAGTTTGCTCCCCTGCCATCTGAACAATGTATGCCTCAGGAGCTGCAGCTTGCACAGAAGGATTTGGGATAATGCACTTTAAGACATGCAATGCAGGATTTATTGGTTTTTATAAAGACACTCCAAGTTAGTCTAAGAGCCCATCACCAGCTGCAAGTTTTGATTTAAATCATATAAAAAAGAACTATTTTTTTTTTTTCCTTCCTTAAGAAAGCAACTCATACATTTACTACAAGACAGCCCTTTCTGGCCCACGTAAGGGACAAACTTTCCCATTTTGTCTGGGACAAAGATGAGGGGGCGAGGGCTGTAAAGCAGCAAACACTACATGAGATGACCCAAACCTGGCCAATATTCCAGTCCTTCCTTGGAAGAGCTTCCATGGCATCCCCAGATCCCATTAACTCCTTGCCGTGACTGGATGATCCTTATGGAGGATCAATTGTGCTCCTTTAGAGAGGATCATTTGTGCTCCTTTACCCAACTCTGCATCCCGTGCCCATTCCCAGCTCTCTCATGGAACAGCCCAGCACTCATGGAACTCCCCCAGGAGAACCAACACGACCCCAAGCCAAACTCGGGGCTGCTCCAGCTGCCCTCGCTCCCACTCTGCCATGGGGGAGGGAGGTGTTTCCACACTCTCACCCCTTCCAAACCAGACCGATTAAACCACCCCGCTCCCCGTGGCCGAGGCTCCCTGGCCGGACAAGCCTGGGGATGTTAAATAACCGCGGAGCAGCCCCTCACCCCACCCCAGATGACTTCAGCTGCTCCCAGGCCAAGGCTGGGAACACAAGTGGAAGGTAACGGGATGGATGAGATCACCACAACACGATCGGAGCCCGGGGCAAGCCCGGGGCGGGAGCGCGGGCCCAGGGAGTGGGGAGGAACATGGCGCAATCCCTGTGAAGTTTTTCTCTTTTAACAAGGCTGCAAAAGGAGACAAAACCATGGGAAAAGGTGAAGCAATTACATGTTTATCCCAACAGAATTCCTCACTCCGCTTTGCTGGTGCTCCTCTGACATTTCTTCCTGGATTTTAGTGGGCCGTACACACCAGAAACTTGGATCTAATTAATGAACGTGTTTCTTGCAAGGCACTATCAAATCTATCGCTTTAGATATGAGATATTTTATCTTTCCTACGCTTTAAAGCAATTTCACTTGCCTGCCTTCATTTTTAGTTATCCCTGTTTCTGTCCTTCCTGATGCTGGAAATGGTTCTGACCTCCTGTGACTCTCAAGCACTGTCACCCTGAAGAATCTCTGCTCTCCATCAAGTTTGGTATCTTTTCCAGTTACTTCAGCAAAAGCTCTGCACACTAAAGACTACAACTTTGCATTTTACGCAAGGAATTGAAGTCTAACACTGAAGTGCAAGAAAATAAATTGTTTCCGTGATCTTTACTAACTAAAAACCAACAAGCTGAACAAACTAGTGACAACTCCAGGGTGGCTGATGGTGAAATTCTCTCCCACCTGCTCCCCCTAAATATCCATATTCTTAATAGTTTTTGTCATGCCCTGTTTTCTGGCAGGTGGAAAAGCATCTATGAACAAGGTCAGGGATTTTTCTGTTTTAAGCCTTTTTTTTAATTGCAAACTCCAGCCACAGACCTTATATACAGCAGAAGAAACCAACACAACTGCATCACTGACGGCATTCCTCCTGTGCTCCATGGGGACTGAACTTGGAGAGGAACTCGAAATTGAGTAATTTTTCACAATCTAATCTAATTTGAATCTGTCAGGTGCAATAAGGATCTTCTTAGGTTTAAGAATATTTGCGGGTAACTTAGACTAAGGAGTCTATTTAAGCAAAGTCAAATTCAGAATGAAGAATTTTTAATGAAATTTGAACACGGATTTGTTTGAAATTCCCCATATCTGATTTCAAATAAGGACATGAAAGCTTCCTTCAATCCCAGATGCCATTTTTAATATGGCAACAACCTGTGCATGTTATAGGTGTAAGTCCCCCTCTGAGCAATTAAAATAGGTGAACCTAATGGGATATCCTTTCAACCAAGGATTTTTAACAATCTTCTCCTCATGGTCTGTAGCTCCCTCCAGTCCCATCAAATCAGTGGAATTGGTTTCAGCTGATAAAGACCAGCATGTATTTATAATTTTAAACCTTCATTATGACGACAGAATTAATGACATCATTAATAAATTAAACACACAATTATGTTAACAATTTAAAATATTAATAGAAGTGAATTCAGATGACAAAAGAATTAATGAGTTTAATATTTCATACTAGTTCCCCTAAATTGAAGAAGCAGAGCTATCTGCAATAACCAGGTAAAATAAATGTTCAGACAGTTTTTCAGCTTGTGGGTGGCTTGTAAACCTAAACTAGGAGAACACAGAACCAGGCACTTCCTCAAATTACTGTTGGAAAAATGGGCAACATCATTTGTAACAGGAATTTTAGGGACAGGGGTAGGTGAAGCTGACACAACCTCACGTGACAGAAAAGGAATTTTGAACCCAAGACCAAGGTTTGGCAGGAATTAAGGAAGCAGTGATAGCTCAGGGAAGGAATCAGGGCCCAGAGGAGCCCAAAATATCAGGAAGACAAAGCTCTGCTGGGTTCTGAGCAGGCTGGTAAGGGAGGACTTCACCTCCCTATTTAAAAACACTTGTACAAAGATCTTCAGAAAAACAGTCTGCACGGATTTAAATGCAAGATATAAATCCAGTGCTGGAATTTTGTCTGCTTGGGCACCATCCCAGCTGAGATTTTTGTTCAGTCCTTTAGGAAGTGGGGTTCTCGGGCAAAAAGGCAGCAATATGGACTCTGGTGCTGCCCCCAGGACACTGGAAAGGTTCATTTCTGTCCCGTGAGGCCGCGGGCAGGGGCAGGAAGGGCTCCTCGGCACCGAGCACCTGTCAATACCTGCTGGGGCTGACAGTCCCACACCTCACAGCAGCTCACATTTCAGCTCTTGCTTTCCCCTCCTCCTTCTCATTTAAATGTTCTGCTTTCAACTCGGCAAAAACAGCTCCAGGCCTCTGTGAAAGCAGAGGCACAACCTGGCACCTGGAATCGAAAGCATCTGTAAAGAGCACACCTCTCGTTTGGAAGTGGGTTGTGATAAAAGTTATTATTTTTTTTCTTTTTTCTTGAAAACATTTGCTTGATCATGAAATTTAATACCAGGCCTATTAAAAAATATAATTTTTTAACAGTAAGCAAATGATAGAGAGTTGCTACAGCATTTTATACAGTGAATTTTGAGCAGTGCAGGGACACTCATCTTTGGCTACAGCGAAAAGCAAACACCTGGTTCTGTGTTCTGCCATACAACAAAATGAAGAAGTCAAGTTTAAGTGCTTGTCTGCCCCTGGCACACATTACACTCAGGCAGATAAAAGTGGCAAGAAATCAATCTTGAAGCCAAAACCAAAGGTAAATAATAAAGGTGACCACACTACTGTGGCAAAGCCATTCGCAGGAGCCACCGTGGTTCTGGAATAGTGCAGCCCCCTCTTTTCTTCTCAGACATAAACCTGTCAGTCATCCACTTCCACGGTTCTGCTCTTTGCTTCGTGTTTTGCTACTCTTAAAAGGAAAATCTAATATAGAGGCTCCATCTTTGCTTACTCATGTTTGTGACATCATCAATGCACAGCCACTGACCGTGGAGGGTTTCCACAAACTGCTTGTGAGTATTTCGTGCTTTTATGCTTGCAATTAAAATGGACACCCCATAGCAGAATAATGTGGCTTTTCAAAGGCTCACAAACAGCCCTAATTTAACAAGGGACACGACATGCCATTTTAGAACCTTTGACATAAAATATTTTGGCCCTTCCCCCTCTCTTCCCCACTGACCTAACTTGACTCAACTCACTCTGAAGCAGAATTTAAATCATTACAAAAATATGAACTTTAAATCTCACCTCTCAAAACACCCAGCTGGCTATAAAAGACCTTAAAATAGCACTAAAAGCTCCAGTCATTCAAATGTCTGTAAAACACAGTAGGATACACTTTGTATTGACAAAACATATTCTAACATTTGCAAAACGTGTTTTTTCATGTGGACTTTCCTAAGCCGTGTGCTTTTAACGCTGGAGTCGCAGAGAATTCAGAATGAAGTGTGCACAGGAAAAGTAAAATCCCTGACAAGGCACAACCTCCGCCTGTTTCCTCTCTCAGCCAAGAGTCACGTCGCTGGTTTCGGCTCAGGGAGCTTTTCCATGGCAGTCCCTGACTCACAGAGGAGCAGTGAGGTGCTGCAAAACATGGAATCCAGACAGGACTGGAGTGAGGGGTGTGGGTGCGGGATGGGAAAATTTGGGGAGAACTTTTAAAATCCCTTATTCTCTAATTACAAGGCTTTGTAATGTTACGAGGAGGAAGTTATTCAGCTGCTTCAGGTGGAATTAGTTCTTTTGAACTAGCTTTACTGACTCTATTTATTACCTATATAACAGGGTTGTAATTACCTAACCAATTACTAAATCTGTTATTCATAGAACGTAATTATTTCAGCACTACGACTCCAAAAGCCCTCGGCAGCAGAAGGCACAGTTCTGTCTTGAGGTGGAACCTTCCACTCGGAATATGAAGGTTCAGGAGGTACCAGAGGTGACACAGACCCCTGCAGGCTCAGCATCCTCACTGCCTCCTTGTTGACAGATTTTACAGAGCCCCAGGACTGGCACAGCCTGGGCAGGGAATTTCTCCCACAGCCCCATCCCTCCCTAACCCAGGGCTCTGTGCTCCCAGGAGCCCTGAGCACAAACCACCCTTCAGCCCAGGCTGGACAGAACCTCTGCGCTGAGCCACCCGGCACAAAACTGCTCAATCTAAATTCCTGCCATGTTCCCTGGAAACCTCAACTCCAGTCCCACTTTTCCTCTGGGTTGGGGGCAAGGAGAACAAAGAAAGAAAGGAAGATTCTACCCATTGTGGTTGTGAAGCAAGTACGAAATAGTACAGTGAGTTCTACCCGTGCGGGGAGCATGAAACAAACACTGGGAGCTGGGGAAGAATTTCATCTCAGTGGGCATGAATTCTGAAACTCCAGCGACACTGGTTTGTGCTTTTTTCGTTTATTACACTGAAAAGAAAGGAGCACAGAGCTATGAATAACAACTCATTTTTGTACCACTAGTGGTTGGACTCCCCGCCCCTGTGCACTCAGTCACAGCCAGGCCAGCAGGGAGTCCAAGGGAAGGAAAAGCCAAACTGAAGAGCCCAAGGTGTGCACTGAAGTTCCAAAAAAATCTCCAAAATCCACTGGATGACTAAAAGCCATGATGCCAGTAGAGGACATGCATACCTTGACCATCTATTTGTCTGCAGAGGGCATTGTCTCATGTTTGCATCTCAAATGGATGAAACCCTAAACCTAAATTATTCATTAACAGATTACAGATTTCCTGTTCTACACGAAAGAAACAGTTAAACAGTCTCAGGAGAAGAACTGAACTAAAAAAGACACCAAAAAAATCATGGGTATAATTGCTGCAGTAGGAAAGAGGAAAAGGGGTCTAAGATCCCTTTTCTTCCCCAAATATTGTGCTTTTTCCCACATCAACATTTGTTAAGCCCCAGCTGGGGCTTTTGGCTGCCCAATATCCAAGTCTGTTATTCTGCAAAAAGACATAAACCCAGCAAGCCTCTTCTAATGTCTAAAGAAGCACGGAATGATACACAGCACCCTTCAGATTGCAGTCTTGGTTCAAAGATGTGCCAAAAACTTAGTGGCCACCATTCACAGCCCACAGATCTGGGAAGAAATGTGCAACTCAGAGCTGTGCTGGGAAGCAGAGGCAGCTCCGGGGGAACAGTCCTGGGCTGGCTCACCTATTGCTCTGGCACCTGCAACTGGCAGCTCTGCGATCCGAGAGCGCCGGAGACAATTCCAGGATTTCCATTTGTTCTGCGCTACTATAATTAGAGCTTCCGGATCGTGGTTTACACTAAGAACAGCAGCAAAGGCCTCAAGGTGGAAGAGGCTCAGATCAGATGGGTCAGGCAGGGAGAAAGTCTGGAGAGAACACTCCAAGGTTCTGGCGAAAGGGAGGTGTGTTCCTACATTCCCTACCCCGTATCAGGTGCTTATTTATACCCCCACAGCCCATAAACACCAAAACCAGACGTGAAACACAGTTCGTATCACACAGCAGCGTTTCAACTCCGCTTCCTGTCCTCAGCAGCAAATTATTAACTCACCACAAAAAAGAGGTGTCTGAGCACAGCAACTGGGACATTGACACAGAAGTTAATAAAATGTGACTGCTAAATGTAACCACTCCTGCTTTTCTTCTACGTTTCGCTGCCTAAGAGATTTTTGCAGCATCTTGCACACTCTGGCTGCCCTGCACGGATGGTGATGCTCCAAACTAGTGACAGGTGCAGAGCTTTCAAAACAGCACTTTTCCCTCACGCCATCCCACCCACGTTTAGCTCCAGCTTGTGGAACTGCAGTTATCTGCTTTGTAGGAACGCACACCCACAGGAAGTCCAAGGAACAGACTGCCAACAAGCAGATGAGAAAATTAAAAAAGATCTGAGATGCTAATAAGCCGTACCAGAATTACACACTGCATCTAAATACAGGTTGTGAGGGAACATCACTGGAGTACTTCTGCAGATAAGCATATCCTTCATTTTAATTAAGGAAGAAAATTTCCCTCCTTTGAATGAGCTCACTTCCATTGGAGAGACCTGTTCTACTAACACATCTCAGGATTTTCAGTTTCTCTGCTTAAAGACAACAGACTGGGGAAGAAAAAAAAAGCTTAAGGCCTATAGAATTTACATTTGGGTCACTGACTTTCTTGGTTGTGGTTCCAAACATCAAGCCTTGAAAAAAACCCCACAAGCCCCACACTGCTCTGCAGCAGAACTTCCCCCTGGTACCTACATTCATTTTCATCAGCACAAACTGCAGGTATTCAGTGGAGTTACAGCCAAAAGGTATCTCAAGGGGAAAAAAAAAAATCTTTTACTAACATCACAATCAAAAAATGCAACTTTTAAAAAAACTGTCTGGACACAATCCTGAGTAGGGTGCTTGAGGGAACCCTGCTTGAGCAGGGAGGTGGGACTGGATGGCCTCAGTGGTCCCTTCCAACCACAGTCCTTCTGTGTGATCCCGTAATTTCTGATTTCTGAGAAAGTATGCAGGGAAACTCTCACAAATTTACATGGATGGATCTAACTCTGCAGAGAAAAATCTGTTTCAGCTTCCTGCATGTCCAGCATTAATCCATTCTGATGCCTTTTGGTGTGGATGTCAGGAATAAATGTGAAACAGTTCAGAACTGGAAAAAAAACACTACACTGCTTAAACATGGATATTACAACCTGATTCACTCTGTAAACCATGTATGTATAAAAGCAGCATGTGCTTGTACAGATTCTGGTAATTACAGAGGCTTTTTTCAAAAAAACACCGTGTTTCACACAATACAAACACGGTAATTGTCACATTATCTCACAATCTACATTGTGATTTCAATTATGCACAACAAAGGGACTGCTCATGAGAACTGAGCTGAGAGAGTAAATCACACCCCTCATAATAATGGTAACAAACCTGTGTTCATTAGTGTTTGTTTGTTTTTGAAAGGTATTTGTTCAACTATTACAAACATCTCCTGCAGACTGGTGGAAGAGAAAAATGCACTGGGTGCGGCATCAATCTTTCATTTGTAAGACTTGTCTTGAGGGAAATCAGCTTCATATTCTTCACAGCCACGTGACTTTATCAGAAAACCACAGCGCACAATTTTGGCATAATTAGCAGGACCTTCTTAAATACAGCCCAGAAGAAAGCTCTGAGGGAAACAAACACTTTTCACATCATTAGGGAAAGTCAGAGCTGAAATGGAGGTACCAGCCTCTGCACACAACAGCAGAAATCCCACCTATTTTTAGTTCACAATTCCAATAAGAAAACAGCCGGGAGTCTAATGAAATTATCCTGGTGACAAATTTAATGGACTGAACACTAAAGTTACTATTTTTAAGCAAAGTTCCTAATTATCCTTCAAAACAAGAAGCAATTAAGCAGCAGTGGAGCTCTGGCTTCCCAAGCGTCTGCAAGGCTCGGCTCCAATCAGATTGAAACTGGGAAATGGCTCAACACCTTTCTGATCCTAAAAGTTGGTTGAGGGCCAGGCTTGGGGGTTGGATGGGGTTTTTTTTAGTCTAATGAAAGCAGTTCTGCTTTGACCTGTCCAGTCCTGCCTCGTGCTGTTCTCCCTGCCCGAGCTGCGCGCAGCTGCACAATTCACAGCGCCCGGGAGAGGAGCCGAGGGGAGGGAAGGAAATGGAGCACGGAGGCTCTGGAGAGAGCGGTGAGAACCCTAAATGATAACACACTGCTTGGATCACAGAGCAGCTCAGCTCCGGGGGAGAGAGCTGGAGAGGGAAGAGCTCCAGGAGCAGTGGAGAAGGGCCAAGGATCCCACCTAGCAAAGAGCTCTGAGAGAGCACAGAGGAATTCTGGTATTTTCAAATTCACTGAAACAGCCACATTAATCACAATAAAGCACATTATAATCAGACGTGTTCTTCTCTAAAAAGCTTTTTAAAACTGGCCATTTTAATGACTGTTTCCCTTGGTAACACACTGTGGCACTAATGAATCTGTCATAACCTCACACAGGACTATTCCACACTTCATACGTACCACACACCTCATTTTTGAAACTTTGAACAACAGCGGTAGAGAACGAGAGTGAGCATGGGAAGTACACAGATAATGTACTAATACCTGCATTTTAATGAGACATATTAAGATCCTAGAGTCTGTAATGCCCATTTAGGGAATATATCATGGTAAAACAGGAGATCTCTAAACCCATCCTCTCACCCCTTCTACCAAACCGCTTCGTTGTGAGATCCAAGATCAAGAATCTTGATGACAAGATCTTGATCAAGATTCTTGATGACATGACAATACTTCTTGGCATTAGAGCCATGAAAGATTGATCATCCTTCACTCATATGACTTCATTTGATATCTCACACTCTACAAAATCACCCAAGGGTTTTTGCAGATGTGAGCTTTTATAATCCTCTGGAAGAAGAGCTGTGTCAGAACACGAGTTTACGAACGGGGAAACTTTGTCTCACCCAAGCCTGGCCTTGGGTAACAAAATGTGTGCATCCCAAAGCAGTTCAGTTCCGTGGGACAGAGGTGAGCAGGGAGTTCTCCAGAATAAACATGAAGCCATTCCAACCTAGGGAAGAAGAGGAGGCTGCACACTGTAACTGCAAACTCTGTTCTTCTTCGGGGCACACCTATACCTTCACATGACAACACCAAAATCAAACAACAATCAGGAGGCTCACCCCCCAGACTCAGTTTGGGGAAAGAATATTCAGAGAATGACCACACTTTATGGAGCTGTGTAAGAAAATTGTCTCGCCAGATACAAAACTTCACAGTCCCTTCACGCAGTTCCTGATTTTGTAACATTTTAAGTGAGTAATTAATGTCCCTCTAGGATGCCTGAACAGCAGAAGTGCTGGACGGTGTGGATCTCAGAAACTGCAAGTATCACCAACGGGGGCAATAAATGAATAAACAAAAAAGGCGATTTTACATGTTGCGGGGATTTTGTACGTATATTGCTCTTTTCATTCATTTAAAAACTTACTTAGGCTGCAGAAGGATTTTTGTTTTTTTTGAAAAACACGAATCTCTCAGCCAAGACCCCGCAGCAGACCTGGCCACCTGACCAGTGCTGGATGTGGCTCCTGCCAGCACCACGCTCCTTCAGCAGCCCAGGAGCCAAGGCTCCTTCCCTCCCCCGGCTCCAGGAGGCTTCCTAAAAATAGTCCTTTGCCGGCTTTTCCTGGGGCTGCAGTTCGTGTGAGCCCTCAGGGGAAAGGGGAACCCTGCAGAGCACCCAAGGCATTCACAGAAAACTGACTGGGCAGCCAACACGTTTCAAGGGTAAATTATCATCCCGACCCTGAAACCCCTCACTTCCGTAATGAACAATTGCAATTTAGTTTTATTGGTGCATGGCCTTCTCAGGGACTTAATTAGTGTACCACAATACAAATACAGTTAGCACGGATTTATATTTAACTGGAACAACTTACGTTAACACGTTTCAGCTACAAAATCAATGTAGAATATACTACAGAGTAATCAGTTCAAAATCACAAAGCCTATCAATGACATCCTGCTACAAAATTACTCATAATCACATGTAAAATTAGCCAGCAATTTCTTTCCGTTTATTTAGAACTTAGTCACATACTATAAAAAGTATTTAAAGTTACTTAAGCTCATCTTCAGTTTGAGAACTTCTTCGCCTAATATGAGCTTAATCTATGTTTTAATTTTCATCCTGCCCCTCCTGAAGTCAGGATTTTATGACCATGTTCTCTGCATGCAAGCACATGGTCTCAATAAACTTTTGAGCCTGCTGGTAAATTTATACCAAATGTCCTCCAGACATCTTTGTCAGGGGTCTCCAAAAAACAGTAACTTCAGCAATACCTGTGATTGCAAGCAAGCACCCAGGCAAAAGAAATTTAAACTGAAGTTCCCAGTGAAGGAAAGGCTTTGGCGTATCACCGACCAGTGGAGTTCACAGAAGGGGAAAATGAAGGGGAGAACGTGCAAGTCAGCAGCACCCAGTGCTCCCTCTCCCTGGGACTGGCAGGGATGCATCTGCAGCGCTTCAGCCCAGGGAATAACTGGGAATCGAACCTGGCACGCTGTACCAGCAAATGCACTGGCCTCAATTCATCTGGTATTAGGAATTTTCTGTTGCCTTCTATCTCTCTGAATGTTGTTGCTTTGAATTCGTTTTTTAAAGTATGTCTTCAATGAGGTTTAACAGTATCTTTTTAGGTCTGAAGTTTGATAAAAGTATTCTCCTAATTGTCACCCTGTAATCTTGAGATGTTCCTTCTCTGTGGCAGTGCAGATGAGCCGTGAGAGCTCTGCTAAAACCCAACCACCTCCTGCAATCCAAAAGCCGCCGTGCCTGCTCATGGGGAACACCAGAAACAGCAGCTCCCAAGGTCAGGAAAAAACCTCCAGCAGCCACTCACCCACCCAGGTGAGTAAACCGCAAAATCCTAAAAGTGCTGGTCACACCTGCTCCAGGCCCGTGGCTACCGGAGCCCCAGGGATGCACATCATCCCCGCAGCCCTTTCCTGCTGCAGCAGCGTTTGCTGTGGCTGCCACAGCAGCATCAGCCAGACCCGGGGATCCCCTGCCAGGCCCCCCAGCCAGTCCAGCACTGCATCCCACGCCAGCTTCCCAACCCTCCTACCCCAGAATCCGCCCAGGAACGATGCTCCGGCCGTACGCGGGGCCGTGCAAGAACGACGCGACCAATGCCACGCTCTTCCTTGTTTCCTCTGGTGTTTATTTATAGCTTGCCCTGTATTTTGTGCCTGCAGATCTTCCTGCTGCAGCAGGGATTCCTCAGGAAGGCTGCTCCAGCCCCTGTGGAAGCCTTTCATTCCGCTTGTTTCTGTGTCACGCTGCAGCTCAGAACTACCCTCGNTCCGCTTGTTTCTGTGTCACGCTGAATTGTTTGTTCGAGTCGCAGCTCAGAACTACCCTCACTCGGGGCTTTCTCTGTTTGCACAAAGGGACCTTGCAAGAGCCTGGGAGGGGAGGCTGAGCAAAAATTCGTTCTCAGGAACCAACAGGAGTTTTCAGAGATGCCTGGATTGATTCTCACCTTGACTGACAGCTACAGTGTTTCACCAGTACAGCAATCTAAGACTGCTACACCATTAAGTCCCATTCTCACAATTCAAGATGTCATTTACTCTGCTTTATAATAAGCTCACATGAATTTTACAGAAAAACTGAGCATATTTTTTATATTCATGGGTGAAATTTAAAAAAACCCACAGAAGTCTAGTACACCCAATGTGCATGACAAACTTACAGAGTTTACACAGTCACAGTTCATCCTGTTATTTAGCTGCTCACCCTAATTCATTCCAATTAATTTATGACATTCATTCCCAGTTCAGACTGACCACTACCTGCCTTCACAAAAAACAGGGGATTGAAGGATTACGGTGTACACAATAATCTACCATTTTAATCATCGCACTTTTCTTGAAACCTGTGTTGTTTGAAAAATACCGGTCATTTGAATTACACAGAAAATGATTTATGAAGTCTCAAAACTTCAACAATCCATCAACAAAAGTCAACCCTACAAATCTCCCTCGTCAGAAGTTGGTCACAGACTTTTCAGGGTGGCAGCTCTCTCCCAGGTCAGTTTAGTTTTAGGCACGAAGTGCAGAGCCGGTGTTGTTCACTGATTCTCGTTCTATTACAAACTTGTACCTATCAACAGTGCAAGAGATGAGACAATATTCACAGCATCTCCTCCAAAAGCCTCAGTGGGCAAAATCTGTTTTTTCATACATTTCTATCATATTCACTCGCCCTGTAACTTAACGCCACAACAGAATCTGTTGAGGATAGAAAGAAAATACAGTGGGAAGGAATGAGGAACCTGTTGCTATTAAAATGCAGAAATTAGTGAGAGTTTAATTAACCGAAGGTTTTGGCTTCTATTCCATCTCCTGCTCTATTGCATTGCAACACTTTCCCTTCACCCACAAAAAAAAAA
>VYZT01060155.1:0-11197 GCA_013400735.1 Pomatostomus ruficeps | reverse complement strand
AAAAGCTAAATCTCAAGGTATCAATGTAAGTCCAAGCACATTGGAGACTTTTCTCCTTGTGTCAGAACCCAGCTGCTGGGAAAGGCAGACCTCCTCTGATGAGCAGTCAGTGCTGAAAACAGTCTTTTCCTTCTTGATTTTCTCTCCAAACTGTATTTCCTTGCTGTCTAAGAACAAGCATCTTGTGAAACTTTTAGGAAATGGAAGCAGAAGAAAACCTCAGCTCAGCGCGAAATTTTGGCTTGACAAAATTAAACCACTGAAGTGAGGTTGCAGGAGGGAGGAAGGCAGCTTGGAGTGCTGTAGCAGACAGACCCAGTCCAGGAACACGCAGTTCCGGGGACAAAATTATATTGCGTTTAAATAGGACTGAGCTCTGAAGAGAGAAAAAGATCATCTGGGATACACCCTAGTGGTGGGAGTTTGAATACATCCCTCCCGACTGCCAGAGGACCTGCACGCATTTATCTTTTGCTGATAGCTTGAATTTTAAGGTTTAACTATATAAAGACAGACAGCATGTACATCCAGAGCACCTTACAGGAAAAGGACTCTGTGAAATAAAAGGAAAATCTTCATGGTCATTAATTTCTTTTGAAACTGTAGTTAATGCTGGTTCCAGCAACATAACAGTGAGAAAAACTGTCTATATTTACTTGAGGAAACCAAGACTGTAAGAAAAAGTAGACATGTGTAATTCAGTAATTAAATCAATTTTCAAAACCTTGAGAATGTGGCTCTTCTCATAATCTCAGAAGGTCAAACACTTCTTCCAATGATTGTAATTACAGAGTAAGGATTTTATGTTACTTTTTTTTATTCTTAAATGGTCATTGCTTTTCAGGGTACAAAACAAAAAATTAAAAACCACAACAAATCAAATCCTCTATGAAGTAGAACTATCCTTATGTCTAAAATAGGGTAATAGAAATTTAGATACTTCAAATATTCTGACAAGTCAATTTGCAAGTCCTTTACAATTAAGTTTTCTCATAATTAATCTCTAAATTTTATCTCAAACTGAAAAGAAAATGTCTTTTTTTTTTCTTTTTGTGAAGAAAGTAATCTGAAGAAATGTTGCTTAAGGAACATAAAAAACTACAAAATACCTTTTTTATCTTTGAAAGATTGAAAAACCTCAGCAATACAAGATACGTGACAAGTGTGGGTTGTTTTTTTCGCAAAGAAAAGTCCCTTTAAAAGAAGTTATACTTATGGCTCTGTTTGTAACACCGAACAAGTATTCATATTTCAAAGCCTTGGTGGCTTTTGAATGTAACCACCCTGTGTTAAAATTACACCTTAGTGAGCATTGGTTCACAGCCCAGCTCTGTGTAAAATAATCCCTCTCTCCTAAACTCTACTCCCTCTTTATTCTTTCATGGTCTATTTCAGGCATAAAGAGTGAAGAGAGAAACTTAATCTCATAAGTTTAAGTGACAGTGAACTTTTAAGTTGCATCTAAGAGAGAGACAGCTCAGAAATAGTTAAGCAGTTCCGAAAAAAACAACCTAAAAAACAGAAAAACCCATACTCAGATACTGGATTCTCCATTCCCTTATGATGAGCTGAGGAGTCCTTACTGGTTGTTTTAATGTGTTTTGCAGGTCTCTATCTTCCTTTGGGGAGAGAATTTATCATGCATTGGTGTGCTAGTGAGGTATATTTCTTGAATTGAACAGATTCTCATTACTATAATTTTTCAATGAGATGTGAATTTTTTTAGCTACTTCTGATTTTCTAATCAGACAAAGAATGAAGGAACTAATGCAGTTCAAATCCAAACCTAAAAGATCCTTCACTTAACTTCTGATTTGCTAAGAATGTGAGATGATGTGGATGAGGAAGAACACCCCCCTCCCCCCAAAACCAGACCTTTTATGACTGATTTTACCAATGTCCTCACCAAGTATTCCTGGTGAAATCAGGAGAAGGATTTACTGATGCAGAATCTGACCCCAAAAGGAGAGGTACAGAGCAACTCAAGCAATTCTGACATTAAAGGATGTCTTCTTGTATTTCCTAGAGGTTCTTTAGATGTTACAGCAGATTAAACTGTAATGTATGTTACCATAGTTACTACATTTTTATTAGTCAGTTTTGTTCCTGCTTACATTTATTAATTTTTTGAGCTTAAATGTAATAATAATAAAATATATCATACCCTTCAAGCCTAACTGAGGGAGAGGGTTAAAAAAAATTCAAAAAAATTATAAAAACAAAGGGAGAAGAAGGACTACAACTACACAATTTTAAGTATGGGCAGCTTAGACAAAAAGAGTTAGAGATAAAGAATATAAGCTACTGACTTGCCACCTGTAGCAGAAGGAATATATGTATTGCTTCCCATGGTGCTATTGTAGCACACAGCACAGTGGATAAAGAGGGATGGAACAGAGTGTGAAGTTTTGTCCTTCTTTGAGAGCTTGGAATATGAGACACTGAAAGCTGAGATAATGTGGAGGCCCATAAAGGTTTTATCCTGTTTATTTCACATGCCATTAGGTGAAGACAGGGAAACAAAGTTAAGACTTACCTAAAAACTTTCAATCTAATGTGAAGGATAGGAAAAAGAATAATTCATTTATAGTTCTGATGAAAAAGTAATGCAGGGCTTTTTTATCCTTCTTTTGGTATCTGTGGAGCTCGGTATAATTTTCAGTGCTTTGTGGGGTCTAATATCTGTAATATGAGAGAAAAAGACAAGTTCCCTCTGCTCAGTAGCCCCCATGTAACATTGCAGGTCACTACTATAAAGCTGTTTTTCAGTTACTTCCCTTTCCTCAACCTGTGGGATTTAATAGTGCTAGAAAATTGTTTAAATAGCTGACTATTAAAAACATTTTGTTTTTGTTTAGTTTTTTACTTTCCCTTTGAACCACGAGTTTCCAAGGCCTTTTATATTGCCCTATATGTCAAAACCAAAATGTAAAACTGAAATGTGTTTTCTTTCAGAAATAAGCAAATCTGAAAGCTTTGCCTTTTTTTTGCATTGAGTTTAACAATGTTCTATGTTTCTTTAAACACTTCTCTGTTCACTGCAAGGGAACACAATATAGAAGCTGTGCCAGAATGTTTTACTGAAGTATGAAAAACAAGGCAGTGACTTATAGATACTGATAAAATGGTGCTTTATGTCCCCAAGCTCACAAACAACACAAATTTCTTTAAAATTTACAAATAAACCAGAAAATAAATCTACCTTCATAGATGCAATCTGTGAAATTAATCAGGTGAAGAATGCTTCACACAGGTTAGTGTCCCCTTCACCCCAGAAGATGTAAAATTAAACATAAGAGATATCTGAAATCCCATGTATTTGCTAGTAGAACATTGCTCTGTGATGTTTCACTACAGTAAGGCACGTGAATAAGCAATCAATTGCACGTTGCCCTAAATGGCATCCCCCATTTTCCTTGTTTTCTTTTCTTCTCTGTGTTCATAACAACATATTCCAGGATCATGTAAGTGACCTGAGGACATGACCTAGAACCACTCCACCTAAACCTCACACTTCCGGGTTTCTCAGTACATACAGGTTGCCACAGGTTTGTCAACTTCCCACACAGCTGCCCAGGAATTAGCAAGTGGTACTTGGACTAGGGAGATTGGGAAATGGGTAGGGTCAAAGGGAATTGTTCCCCCTTGTCTTAGCTGGCAGACTGGCCTTGTGTGACATTACACAAAATATACCCAACAGCACCACTGAAAACGAGAAGTTCCAGGCTCTTAAGGACAGAGAAGCAATTTTGAGCTCCTCTGCGACAAACCAAAATCCTACTACCTGGTCTTCTGTGGTAATCTCAGTTCCTCAAGTAAGCTAAATATCTGTGGATGACATTCTAAATCTTTGGACTCTGTTATATTTGTGTGTCTCACATATACATACATATACGTGTGTGTGTGTGTGTGTGTGTGTGTGTGTTTGTATCCATATATGCAGTTGCTCAGCCTTTCAGTGTTTAGTAATGTCACAGAGGAATCTACTGCTGCAGAATGTCATACTATAAAAGAGTGTTGAAACACTTATAAATATGTAAATATACATCAGGGAAAAAATAAGCTTGAAACATTCTCATTTGTATTTAAGGTTTAAGAATAACAGCTGAGAAGCCCACATTCTCCCCTAGTGTTTCAAGGCACCACAACTAGATTTAGTGGAGTTTAGGCTTTTATTCCCATTGATTTTCAATCTCTATTAGTAACACACAGGCAAGTGGTGTTGTCACATTGCTCACAGTACTAAAAAATGAGTCATTTATGTCAGTGGTTTTGTTCTAACCAAGCACCTGTTTTACGTGTGTGTGTGTGTCAGTTTCTACACAATCAAATCAGTACCTACACAATCTGGTGCATGGAGTTCCCTAAATTAGACTGACATAAGTATGCATGGCCAGGTCTCCAGACTTTTCAAAAGCTCACATCATCCGCCCAGCTTCCTGTGAGTTGAAAGGCACTTTACAAAAGCACTTGCACCCCTTGGGACTGACATGGAATCAAAAGGCCAGAGAGTTGGCACACAGCTTGAAAGGTATTAGGCAGAATGAACTACAGAGCAGAGAGTCAAGGCAGAAAAATTCTGCCTTCAGCTGAAAGGAAAACTTCCTAGAAACGCATCCTCTTCTATGCTCTACAGGACACTCACTTCTTACCAGATAAATTGTGACACTAATCCAGAGCCCCTGAGATTGTAGCTTCACTCCTGTGGCTGATGGTTTGTTACTGTGACTGGGTGATCAGGCACCTTATCATCACTTTGCATAGCGGTACCACAACATGTAGGTAGGGGAAAAAATGGAGCATCTTCTTCTGGTTTAGCATATGCAAACACAAAGGTATCTTTGCAAAACCTTTTCCTGATTTCTTTTTTTTTTAATGTTTCAAGTTGCATATCCAACAGAATACAAAAACCCGGAAAGCTGCTTCCCTGCCCATAGCAGATAATCGTTTCCAGACCAAAGGTGGTTATAATGTAATTGCAATCTTTCTGTCAATGAAAGTTTCATATCCTCTATTGAGCAGGTAGACGTACACAGCTGTGTTCCCTGCATAAATATGAGTATTCCTATCCTGCCACAAAACAGGCCAATTAGTTTTGCTGTTGCTTTTTCTCAGCATATATGTCTGTTTTTATAATGGAGCACCCTCCAGGAAGTCCCTTATTTTCTTCATAATTTTACTTATTGAATGCATCTTTGATATTGTTTGGTTGTAAAACTCAAACCTCTATCTTGCTGCTGATGCAATTCTTTTGCTATATATTCTGATAGTGCCTGCCTTAGCAAGGGACCAGTGGGAAAGGCATGAAGCTCATGGTCCAAGCAGGTGGAAGCAATGCTGCTGAGTGTCCTTCCAAGGCCCACAGGAACCATTTCAGTCCATATTGCTGGGATACAGGTGTTTGAGCACACTCCAAGGACAGCACTTTTGTCTTTAGTTGGACAACTGTAAATAGCACAACTTTAATGGTGTTTTCAGGTGGGCAGAGGCAGTTAAAGCAGAGGAGAGATTCTTTACAGGAAGTACTTGTCTTTGTGGTGGCCAAAAATCTCAAAAGAGTATCCTGTCTAACCAGACAAGGCAGCTTTGTATGGTGCATGGGGTAGGGATCTTGGGTCCTCAGTTCAGAGGCCCTAATTCAATTCTGGGAGAAGAAGGGAGTTTGTACAGCCAGCCAATAATTTGGTAGGAGGTCTTACTTGGGGACTGACCCTAATTGATTTGCCCAAAGGGTTTCTAAAAGAATCCTCCAAAGAAATTGATCCAAGTAGTCCCATGATCATTGCACAACCACCTCTGCAATAAAACACTAATACTACAAAAGATGAGAAATCAAACAGTAGTTCAAAGAGTATTTTCCTCTTCCTCCACAAGAAGACTGTGACTAAAGTTGAGTAAATAATTTATAATTAATTTATAAACGTTGGCTGTTTTCCATTTGTGAAGTGTTCGCAACATGAAGATGATTTTCTCAAAGGTACTCAAAATTATTCACTGAATAATGTCTGCAAATAATCCTTAGTCTTTAACATATTCATAAACACTTTCTTGCAAATCATAGATTTCAGAAAATAGAGCAATTTTGACTGGATGCCCCTATCATATGGCGTTTTCCTCTGTGTGGATAGAATTTGTGGAATACTGAGGATTTTTGAGGTAAACTATGAAATATTCTGTCTCCATCTTTGCTGCATATCCTAGCACATTTACAATTCTGAAACAGGAAATTTTGTTGCAGATAAACTTATCTGCAAGTCAAAATAGTGTCCAGTGAGACCACTAGAAGTTCTGCTTGTTTTGAGTGTCATCTCAGACTGTTCCTAACTCCCAGCTGATGGGTATGGAGCAAGTCAGACCTCCCATTGTGACAGATAGTGAGGAAAGGGTCAGGAGAATCCACTGATTCCTCCACCACCTTTGAATAAATCAGTTTCCTTAGACTTGTAAGGAACCTCAATACCTCTAAGAAGTGCTGCTTCCTTGATTTGCCCCAGAATGAAATGATGCGACAAGCTATAAAGGTGTGGGTTCCTTCATTTCATTAGAGAGAGACAAAGAAAGAAGTTAACTTTGAGAGGAGCAGCGGTACTTAAATGTGGCTGTATTTTTGAGAAAGGAGAGAGCCATGCTTATATAGTAACACCTAGTCAGACAGAGAAGAAAATTATGTTTTCTCCTCAGACTCTGAGCGTCCAGGCTTTAGAAGGCAAAAGTGTTTTGGCTCCTTTCCATAGCAGGGAACAGAAAATGATTCCAAGTAAAACCTTGTCTGTCTCTTTCACACCAGCACAGAGGTCTGCAGATAAGATTCCCCTACTGACCTAATTATCTATTTATCTGTGCAGCAAAGAAAGCAAACTGTGGAAGGTGGGTGACCCCTCAGGAAAAGATTCAGTAGATCCCTTGGAAAGGCTAGACCAGCCCTGTAGCAGCCTTTAATTTACAACTCACCTAGTCATGTCTGTCCCTGCTTTACAACACTCTTGCTTCATGTCTCTTTCCAGGCTTACAATGACTTAGTAAAATTCCTTTCATAGCTGGTCTGGAAGTGTTTCTCTGCTTTGCTTTTCTTTGCCAATCAATGTTCTTTGCAAGTGTTCAAGTGCTTGACTGGATGCTTCACTAAATTAACTGTTAGGAAGGATGCTCCATCTCTGCAGAGAGAATTGTGTCAAAGCCTGGCATAGCCAGTGAGAAGTCTGCTTTTGGCTGAGGTTCTTAATAACGAGCCTTAGTCTGTTCCAGGGAGGTGACGTGGTTGCCAGGTAATCATGTAAACTGCTCATTTGGGTCACACAAGAGCCTAAGTTGATGGATAAAACCGTGTCCATCTTATTCTGCCACTATGAAAAGCCACTGACCCTTGAATGAAGTTGAAAAATTTCTTAGTGGAACAGGTGGAAATTTGTGTGGTTTGTTTTTCTGGGAATTTTGATCAAAGAGAGACCTGTGGCAATGATATTTCTTCCAATAACTTTTTTTGCAAAAGAACTAATATTCCTTTGAATTACATTGATTTGTCACAGCATTCAAAATGAAATAATTTCACCAATCATCTGTTGCCCTTCTTGAATGTTTTTGCTTAAAAAATAAATAGTAATAGCTCATTTTATCTCAGCTTTTCATTCCTTTTTCTGGAGAAAGTCTAACAAGGGAACGGTATTTTAAAAAAAAAGGAGTAGGTCTTGCCCATTAAAACAAAGAGAGCCATTTTTAAATAACCCTTTATAAAGTAAAAATTTCCAAAATTGCAAATTATCTTTAAACTATTAATTTTCTATATAAAATTGAATTGCCCTTTTTAAGTATCCTTTTTTTTTCAGTCAGTGAGCACATGTCAATATCTTTCTCCTTTCTTATAAGTTAAATAAGGAAAAAATCATGTTTTCAGTATTTACCTGACTTAGAAATAGATTTTTCAGAAAGTCTGACTGTCCTATGTTGGGGTGGTACATATAAATAATAAAGTCTTGAGAGCCCCAGAATGTACCACCGAAGAAAAGGAGTTCTGGTGGAGGGCTCCCAAACTAAAGAGCTCCCCCCAGAAACAGATGTCACAATAGTTTAACCCAAGTTATGACAAGCCTGCCCCCAAGTCCCCTCATTGGATACCCAGTTGTCAGTTAATTTCTATATACTCCCCAAGTTCTAGTAAGTTCTCCGTTATTCGGTTGGTGATTTGTTTTCCCCTCTTGATTCTTCACTCTCTACTCCTTATTCCCCAAGTTATTGGCTCTGTAACCCTGGACTCTCCTTAATTCCTCCCCTGTGCCCTCACCTGATTGGCTGTTTATTCCCCTAAAACCCCGTGCCACGGGCGGCTCGAGGCCTCGGTCCCTGANTTTGTCTTCGAGTCTCCTACGTCTTTCGCCATCCCCTGTTCTATGCCCAACCCAGCTTCCCACCGGTGGGGCTACACTTGAGCCCTCCTGGTGCTACCACCCCCCCAAGGGCGGTCGGAGCACTGGGGTCGCGCCAGCTTTTGGGCAGCCCTGCTATCCGGGAAGGTGCTCTAAGAAAGCCGAGGAGCGACAGTCCTACAGTTTTTAATGTGTACCTGTCACCAGATGCAATAGTTTGAAATCTATATGGAGCTGCAGGACTGAAGTTACCAAACAAAAATTATTTCTTTTTCATTTTTTTTGATATATATAAATGTATTCTGCATATTTTCTGGGCAGCCTTGTGAGTTGTTTTTTTTTCACCACAGGATCTCTAAATGTGTGTTTGCAAGTAGCCCAAGTGGTTGTAAGCAGCAAGGGAAGCTTTGGTGACTGCCTCAAGAGGTAAATTGTGTCTCCCTCCTGTGCAGATCAGCAAAACTGCAGCGAGGTGAATTTCTCTGTAACATTAAGAAATAGCTTGGCATTTCCACTCTTCTTTAAGAAGCAGAGGTGTACAATGCTAGTTCCCTTTGTTCCAGTCTGCAAACACTAAAAATTGTCCACTTTTAACGTATCAGTGCCTCTCTAATGGCTCAGTGTAGAAGGAGCTGAAACTAACAATTCATCTTCCATCAATTTCCTTTGCAAAGAAAGCGTTGATGAGGACTTCTGACAAAGAAGACAAGCTTGTCTTTTAAAAGACAGCCATCTCCCCTTCTAATTTGCAGGCCAAATATTTCCCACTGATGAATTTTTATGTGGATATCATGACTATTTATGAGGTATCATTACGTTTATGAGGGTCTCGTGAAAGGGGTATTTACTCCTCATCTGTTGTGCTCCTTGCTGAGAGTGTAGGAAAGAAATAAAGGACCTGGAAAAGGTCCCCCTCCTGTATAGACGTGGATTCTCCCCTGCCAGGAATTTAAATGCTAGCATGAGTGTGGTGTAACTACAGGTTCAGGAAGATGTTCCCAGGTTTTTGTGGGGATGTACATACACCTGGGTGACACTTGTTAGAAGAAAGACATTGAGGACTGGAGAGAATTCAAAGAAGAACAACAAAGCAGGTGAAGGTCTGGAGCACAAGTATTATGAAAAGCAGATAAAAGAACTGGGGTGGATTAGCCTAAAGGAAAGGAGGCTCAGGGGAGACCTTGTCGCTCTCTACAGCTATCCAAAAGGAGGTTGTGGAGAGGTGGACATCATTCTCTTTTCCCTGGTAACAAGTGGTAGGATGAGAGGAAATGGCCTCAAGTTCCAGCAACAGAGGTTTAGACTGGATCCTCTGAAAAATTTCTTCACAAAAAAAGACTATCAAGCACTGAAATAGGCTGCCCAGGGAAATGGTTGAGTCACCATACCTGGAAGTATTTAAAAGACACGTAAATGTGGCACTTGGAGACTTGAGCAGTGAATGTATGTTGCGTTTAAGCCCAGCTGGAATTTAAGCACCATGGAGCGACTCACTCTTCCCTATTCAAGAGCAATTGGGAGGAGAATCAAAGTAAAACTTGTAGGTTGAGATAAGAACAATTAAATAGTCAAAAATAAAGTAAAATGCAATAATAATGGTAAATAATAATGGCAATAAAGAGGGAAAAACAAGTGATACACAATGTAATTGCTCACCACCCACTGACCAATACCAGACCACCCTTCCTCAGCCTAGATCAAGCACTCTTCTGGGTAACTCCCCCAGTTTAAGTATTGGGCACGACATTCCATGGTGTGGAACATCCCTTTGGTCAGTTTGGGTCACCTGTCCTGGATATGATTCCTCCCAGTTTCTCTTGCAAACCTTCTCACAGGCAGAGCATGAGACAAGGAGGAAAAAAAGTCCTTGATTTAGGATAAACATGACTTAGTAAAAACCCAAAACTTCAGTGTGTTATCAACACCATTCTCATTCTGAATCCAAAACACAGCACTGCAATAGCTCATGAGAAGACATTAACTCTACTCTGGCTGAAACCAGGACAGCATGGCAGTGCCAGCTTAACTGTTGGACTTAGTGACCTTAGAGGTCTTTTTCAACCTTAATGATTTTATGACTCTGGTCTTCATATCTGTGTGCTTTCATGGGTAGGAACTGAAGTCAGTTCAAAATAGCCCTGCTAGGAAGCCACATGGCCCAAGTTGTGGCCCCATGCTAGTTCAGCAAGGGATGCAAAACTAATCCACTGTATCTTGCTGTCTGGTTTCCTGGGATTGTGCTGTTTGTCAGTGCTAATTACAAAGATGGCAATGTTAAATTCACTGGGAGATAAAACAGGCAGATGGCATATTCATTTATTAAAAAACCACTGAATCCTTCCATTTTCTGTAGCTCTTTGTGCCTTCATTAGGATTTACATTTTAAATTATACATGATCTAATAAACCAGCATGGCACCTCATTATCAAGGATGTATCTTCAAGTCTCTACTTGAAGGAACAGTTGAGGATTTTTTCTGCTTCATATCCCTTGGTTTAAGAACCTGCTGGCTTGCTTTATCTCAGTTTACTTCCAAGTTTCCAGTTGTGTCAATGCAAACTTGGCATCTTGGTAAAATGCAAATCCAAAACTTTCAGCTGATTCCAAACAGTGTGCAGGAAGATGTGGATTTACAAAGCTCTGGCTTACTCAATGGAAGTGTTTAATTAGCCATTAACCAAATATCTCCTTTTGATGCCTAGGACCAGAAAGGAGGGGAAGGCAAACAAAACTTTGTAGGCTTACGGCTTATTCTTGAAATCAGTGGAAACACATTTAGTTCTTTTCTTAGACAGATGCAATAACATTAGTTATGACTCAGATACAAGATGCTGAGA
>VYZT01060154.1:0-16087 GCA_013400735.1 Pomatostomus ruficeps | reverse complement strand
ATTTTATATTTTATATTTTATATTTTATATTTTATTTTGTTTAAAAAAATTAAACCAGCCCCAAACAGGGAATCGATCCCATGAAATCCTCCTGTGATGGGAATTCCGAAGGATCGGGATTGGATCCCGATGGATCCACACCAAGGCAACCTGGACAGGGAGATTCCGGTTTATCCCAAATTTTTCCATCAAATCCAGGTTTGGATCCACCCAGGACAGTGGAACCGGACGGGATTTCCCATTCCGTGATTCTCCCATTCCGTATTTTACAACGGAAAGAGGGAAAACAACGGACAAAGAGGCCAAAACCCGAGAGGATAAAACCCCAAATTAATCCTTTGTTATTATTTATTCCAGGTTTTTTAACAGCATCAATATTCCCTTTGTTTTCCCGGAATTTGGAAGGACCAGGAGAGGCTTCACCCAGGTGGGCGGGAAGAGCCGGAGTAAATATTCCCACCGGGATCATCAGCCAAAATTGACTTTTTCATGGAAAACATGGAATTTTACAGAGCTGAGCTCCTTAAAAACTCCGGGAGCCGGGATCTCCCTCCCATCCCCGCGTTCCGGGCTCTTCCCGTGATTTCTGGGATGTGAGGGAGCCGAAATCCCGGGATTTGGGGAGGGTGAATAATTTATTTCAGGTCTATTTCCAGGCAGGATAAAACAACAACGATCCTGACCTGAATCCCGAAAAAACTGGGATGGGTCTCCAGCCTGCTGGGCCTGTGGATCTGAGGGATAAACATTCCCAAAATAACGTCCGGCTGCTCCCCGGAGCTTTCCCGAGATGGGGCTGTTCCTGCTGGAAAATGCGGCTGGAAAACCTCGAGGGGGGAGAAAAGTGGCAAAGAAATCCTTGGGAAGGGGAAAAATGGGAATGGGGAGGGGGACGGGAATAGAGGGGAAAATTCCAGAGAGCGGGATGGGGTTTGGAAACCAAATAGGGTCACACAGGGCTTGTCCCAGCAGAATCCAAGGATCCATAGAATGGTTTGTACATTCCCAGGGATCCAGGGATTCTCTGGCAATTCCAGCCCAGCCAGGAATTCCCAATTCCCAAGATCCCAGCCCAATCTCCCCTTTCCCACTGGGAAGCCATTCCCTGCCTCCTGTCCCTCCATCCCAAATCCCAAATCCCTCCCCAGCTCTCCTGGAGCCCCTTCAGGCCCTGGAAGCGGCTCCGAGGATTCCCTGGAATTTTCCCTTCCTTTTCCTGCCCAATTCTGATGCCGATCTAGATCCAGTCCCCAATCCCGATCCCGATCCCAATCCTGATCCAGGCCCAGATCCATATCCAGGTCCAGATCCTGGTCCTGGTCCCAGTCCAGATCCAGATCCAGATTGAGATCCAGACCCCAATCCCAATCCTGCTCCAAATTCCAGATCCATATTGAGGTCCAGATCCAGATCTTGGTCCAGATCCAGACCCCAATCTTGATCCCAATCCCAATCCAGGTCCAGATCCTGATCCTGATCCTGGTCCTGGTCCAGATCCAGGTCCAGACTGAGATCCAGATCCCAATCCCAGTCCTGATCCAGGTCCAGATCCCGATTCTGATCCTGATCCAGGTCCAGACCCCAATCCCAATCCAGGTCCAAATCCTGATTCTGATCCAGGTCCTGATCCTGGTCCAGATCCATGTCCAGGTTCTGATCTAGACCCTGATCCCAATCCCAATCCTGATCCCAATCCCGATCCAGGTCCAAATCCTGATCCAGATCCCGATCCCTATCCTGACCCAGATCCTGACCCAGATCCAGATCCAAATCCAAATCCAGATCCCAACCCAGATTCCAATCCCAATCCCAATCCAGATCCTTATCTGATCCTCATCCAGATCCAGGTCCAGGTCCACATCCAGACCCAGATCCAGACCCTGATGCAGATCCAGACCCTGATCCCAATCCCGATCCCAATCCAGATCCAGCTCCAGATCCATCCTTGCTCCTATTTTTATGGAACACAATTACAAATTTCTGGGAAAAGGGGCAATTTAGGAGCACGGGACTTTGGTAAACAGCCGGAAAAAACCGGGAATCTGAACTCTCCCATTGTTTTCCTTCCCTGGATTCCTTCCCGAGCAAGAACCTGGGTGGTGCTGATTCAACCTCCCAGATCCGCGGGTTTCCATTCCCAGCTGCTCCGGGAATTCCTGGGAGAGCTGAGGCTTCTTCCGTGGGCGGTTGTGGGGTTTTTTTGGGATGAGTTCCTCGTTTTCTTGTTTTTATTTTCCAGGATTTTTGGCCCACGGATTGTCTGGGATGTCCTTGAGGTGGGAGGAAAACACGGAGCGGGGAAGAGTCGATCCCAATTTTTCCAAACCAGGAATGAAGTTCGGGATGGGTTCGCTCCGTGTTATCTGCAAACGGCTCCTTCCCAGCTTGGAATATTCCGGGATTTTGGAATAAAATCTCTTCAGTCCTTCTGGAATTGGACCCAGATCCTGAAGAAATTTGGGATTGAGTTTTCCACCTGGAGAGAATTTTCCAATGCTGGGAGGTTGCTCCGTGGAGGAAAAGTTCGGGAAGAATCAATGGAAACTTGGAAAATTCCCTGGAAATCAAACTCAGTCCCACAGAGATCCTAAATCCCATTTCCTGCTGAGGTCGGAAGAGGAAAAGTGGGAAAACTCCTGGCTCGGGATAAGGATTTAACAGGGAAAGGAAAAATCCCGGGAACAAAGCAAACCAAGGAATTCCTTCCCCGCATTCAGCATTCCCGGGAAAACCAGGCTCCTTGGGAAGACAAATCCCTCATTTTACAGAAAAATCCCAGGAGAAGATCAAAAATTCCATTTTCTCTCCATAAAATCAGATTTTTTTCCCCTTATTTTCCAGATTTTCAGCACCTGGATCCTCATCTAAAATTCCAAAATTCCTGAAATTCCAAAATCATTAAAAACCGGGATCATTCCGAGCACTTGGATCAGGTAAATCCCTACTTTTAAATATTTTTTTTTTCCCCAGAATTTATAAAATCCCATTTTTTCCTCCCTGTTTGTATCCAAACCTCATCCCAGACATCCCATCCAGGGAAAAAAATGAATTCCTTGTTTTCCTGCAGCCCTTTGATTCCTCGGGAAGCATCTGGCCTGCAGGAACGCGGACGGGCCGCGAAATTCCCTGACTTTTTATGGACTATCCGGACAATGGGAGCTGGGAGGGTTTTGACACCTCGTAAATCCCGAATCCCGCGGGGCCGACACGTTCGGAGCTGGAAAAGCGGGAATTCTGTCACGGGATGGATGGCACGGAACGGCTGCGGGAATTCGCAGGGCGAGGTCTGGGATGATCCCGGCGTGGGCAGAGGGAAAGGTGGGAATTCTGTCCCTGTGTCCCATGCAGGGGAGACCCTACGGAGCTGCACGGATCCATGGGTTGGGAATGTGCCCAGATCCCACTGTTCCATGGATTGGGAATGTGCCTCAATCCCATTAACCAGGAATGTTCCCTGATCCCGCTGATTTCCCATGGATTTGGGATGGACACAGATCCCGCTGTTCCCTGAATCTGGGATGGGCCCGGATCCCATTAACCAGGAATGTTCCCTGATCCCGCTGATTTCCCATGGATTTGGGATGGACACAGATCCCATTAACCAGGAATGTGCTCAGATCCTGCTGTTTTCCCATGGATCAGGGATGTCCTCAGATCCCAGCGTTTTCCCATGGATCGGGAATGTGCCCAGATCCCACTGTTTTCCCAGGGATCAGGGATGGGCACTGATCCCATTAACCGGGAATGTGCCCAGATCCTGCTATTCCATGGATCAGGAATGTGCCCAGATCCCATTAATCAGGAATGTGCCCTGATCCCACTGTTCCCTGGATTGGGAATGTTCTCTGATCCCGCTGTTCCCTGAATTAGGGATGTGCCCAGATCCTGTTATTCCATGGATCAGGGATGGGCACAGATCCCATAAACCAGGAATGCGCCCCGATCCCACTGTTCTCCCATGGATCAGGAATGTGCCCAGATCCCGGTGCTCTCCCAGAACCAGGAATGTGCCCCCATCCCGCTCTTCTCCCATGGAACAGGGATGGGGACAGATCCCATTTACCAAGAATGTGCCCAATCCCACTGTTCCATGAACAGGAATGTGCCCAGATCCTGCAATTCCATGGATCAGGGATGTGCCCAGATCCTGGTGCTCTCCCAGGGATTGGGAATGTGCTCAGACCTTGCTGTTTTCCCATGGATTTGGGATGGGCACAGATCCCGCTGTTCCATGGATCAGGGACGGGTACAGATGCCATTAACCAGGAATGTGCCCTGATCCCGCTGCTCTCCCAGAACCGGGAATGTGACCCCATCCCGCTCCTCTCCCATGGATCCCATCCCACCCCCACCCCCCCTTTTCCGCCCCATCCCGGGATTTTCCCCAGCCTGTTTCCAGACGAGCCAATTAAACGGAAAACTCCGCTTTTGCCGTGAAATTCCCCACCTCCCACCCGGCCTGGCAAAAAATGGGATTTTCCCACCCCTTCCCGCCCTTCCCTTTCCCGAGGGTTTTCCAAGTGCTCGTCCTGTGCGATCCCGAGGGCTCCGGGGCCTTGGCCTGGTCCCCATTAAATCCCAGATCCATAAATCCCCGTAAATCCCAAACTCGGCTCCTCTCCTTAGGGAATGAGGGCTGGAATTCCTGGAGTTCAGGGAGCAGAGAATTCCCACATCCCTGGATGAGGGATCCATGGGAAAAATTTTTCCCAGGCTGGGGAAAATCCCGGGATTGCGTGGAGCAGGGTGGTGGGATCTGTGGGAGAAGAGTGGGATGGGGGCACATTCCTGGTTCTGGGAGAGCAGCGGGATTGGGGCACATTCCCAATCCATGGGAGAACAGGATCTGGGCCCATCCCTGATCCAGGGAACATCCGGAATCTGGGATGTCAGGAGTCAAACCTGCCTGGGGAATTCCTCCCCGGGATATTCCAATTGGAACTCTGAATCCCAGCCCTGAGCTCTCTCCTGCTGTTTTCCCGGCTTTTTTCCCAGGAATATTCCCAGTTTTAATCCATCCTGCCCCGTTTTCCTGCAGGCGGGAGCTGACATCTCCCCGTTTCCACTTTTCCTGTTCCCGCCGACATTCCAAGATTTCCCGGACCCTCCGGAACCACGGGGCTTTGACAAATCCTGTACTTTTCCAGGATGGAAAATTCCTCTCTAAAATTCCCTGTTCCCGGCTGCTCTGTCGGCCACATTCCCAAAATTTCCGGGATGCCTCGCATCCCAAAAATCCGTGGGTTAAAAATTTTTGGTTTTCCCGATTTTTCCAGGGGGAATTCCAGCTGGATCCGATCTTTTCTTCCAGGGGGGCCAACAGCTGCATTCCAGGGATTCGCAGCTCTCCCGGGAATGGATATTCCCGGAAACCTGGGATGGGAGGAAGGGATTAACACCTCGGAGGAGCTCACGGCATCCGGAGGAAAATCCCAGTGGGAAGAGGGGAACGGCAGCCCCAGAATCCAGGAGAGGAGGGAATTCCAGCTCATCCTGGGTTTGGAGATGGTTATTCCCGAACGGATCCGGCTTTTCCCTTCCCTTCCCAGCCTCGGGAATTTTTCCCATGGGAGAAACCCCACAGAGAATCGGGAATTCCGATTCCAGGTGAGGGAAGCAGACACGGGACCGACGAGGTTTATTCCCGAAAAAAGCTTTCCAGAGTTCCCTCATGAGCGAAATCCCAGGATTTGGAATTTCCAAACATTTAATCGGGATAAAAACCAGAATTCCCATCCCAATCATGTCCAGCGTGGATAATTTGGGATCAAGGAATGGGATAAATTGAGTTTATTCCATGGATGATCCTTGAAAATTTTCCTTGGGAGAAACCCCTTCCCAGCCAAACCATTCCCAGACTTCGTGATTCCCAGGTAAATATTCCATGAAAATTCAGGAGTCACGGAATCCTGGAATGGTTTGGGCGGGAAGGGGCCTTTGGGATCGTCACATTCCTGGGCAAGAATTCCACGATCCCAGGTGAATCCTGGATTCCAGGGGCAGCCACAGCTTTTCCGGGAATTCCAGCCCCTCCCCATTTTCCCAAGAAATTCCTTCGCAAATTCCTTCCCAAATTCCCAAATTCCCACCTCTCCTCATCCCCCATTCTCAGAGAATATCCAAATCCCCCGTCACGTTCCCAACTTCCCATCCCGCCTCGAACACCTAAAAATCCCGGGAAAAATTCCCAGAATTCCCAAAACTCTCTAAACCCCAGGAGCTTCCTGAAAAACCGAGATCTCCATGCAGTTCCCGTGAACATTCCCAAGTTTTTGCTGCTCTTCCCAAGAAACTCCTCGTCTCCCTGCCCTTCCCGAGCTTTCCGCGTCCCCGGAACATTCCGCTCCGGCCGCCCAGAACGTGATTAACGCCGCGGAGGGAGAGCCGTAAATCCCGGGAATTTTTACGGCGCTCCGAAGGGCTCGGGGACACAAATCATCCTGAAAAAATCGGATTTCTGGGATGGCATCCCATCCGAATGGTTTACGGCTCTGCCGCTCCAGGGTCGGGATTTACGGCGGCGGCTCCGCATTGAAATTCGGGGGGGAAAAAAAAAACGGGAAAACGGCTCCGAGCCGGAGAAGTTGGAAAAATTCTTCATTTTCTTTCCCGAACTTTCTTGGGAAAGGGGAAAACTTGGTTGGCTCAGCGGAGAAACGAGGATTCCGCATCCCGGGAGTTTCCGAGGTCAGGTTGGATCCGCCTGGGACAGTGGGAGGTGTCCCTGAACATGGAATGGGGTGGAATTCTTGGGATCTAAGGTCCCTTCCATCCCAAAAATTCCAGGATCCTGGAGCCCCTCTGCTCTGGGAGAGCTGGGAATGTTCCCCTGGAGAAGGGAAAAATCCAGGGAATCCTCGGAGCCGCTTCCAGGGCCTGAAGGGGCTCCAGGAGAGCTGGGGAGGGATTTGGGATTTGGGATTTGGGGACAGGAGCCAGGGAATGGCTTCCCACGAATATTTATATGATAAATATTAAGGAGATTTTAGGGATAAAGCCGGTTTTTTAGGATAAACCCGAATTTTTATCGGGATAAACCCATTTTTTTAAGGATAAACCCTATTTTTTATCAGGATAAACCTGTTTTTTAAGGATAAACCCCAATTTTATAAGGATAAATGTAGTTTTTTAAGGACAAACCCTAATTTTTATCAGGATAAACCTGTTTTTTAAGGATAAACCCCAATTTTATAAGGATAAATGTAGTTTTTTAAGGACAAACCCTANTTTAAGGATAAACCCTATTTTTTATCAGGATAAACCTGTTTTTTAAGGATAAACCCCAATTTTATAAGGATAAATGTGGTTTTTTAAGGACAAACCCTAATTTTTATCAGGATAAACCTGGTTTTTAAGGAGAAATCCTGATTCTTAAAAGGATAAACCCATTTTTTAAGGAAAAACCCTCATTTTTATGAGGAGAAACTTGTTTTTAAGGAAAAATCCTAATTTTTGTAAGGATAAACCTGGGTTTTTTGGGATAAACCCTAATTTTTATCCGGATAAATCAGTTTTTTAAGGATAAACACTGATTTTTATAAGGAAAACCCCTGGTTTTTAAGGACAAATCCCAGTTTTTATAAGGAAAAGCCCCATTTTTAAGGGGAAATCCTGATTTTTATCAGGATAAACCCATTTTTTAAGGATCAACCCGAATTTTTATAAGGATAAACCTGATTTTTAATTATAAACCCCGATTTTTATTAGGATAAACCTGGTTTTTAATGACAAAACCCAATTTTTTATCAGGATCAACCTGGGTTTTAGGAATAAATCTGGGTTTTAAGGATAAACCCGATTTTTAAGGATAAACCCTAATTTTTATGAGGATAAACCTGGTTTTTTTTCAGGATAAACACTAAATTTTTAAGGATAAACCTGGTTTTTAGTGACAAAACTTGATTTTTATTAGGATAAACCTGGTTTTTAAGGATAAATCCTGATTTTTATCAGGATAAACCTGGTTTTTGGGATAAACCTGGTTTTTAATGACATAAACCTGTTTTTCCAGGATAAACCCAAATTTTTATCAGGATAAACCCGATTTTTAAGGATAAACCCCAATTTTTATCAGGATAAACCTGATTTTTAAGGATAAACCCCAATTTTTGTAAGGATCAACCCGATTTTCAAGGAGCAACTCTAATTTTTTAGGATAAATCCCAATTTTTTATCAGGATAACCCCAGTTTTCAAGGATTCCTCCTCTCCATGGGCTCATCCCAAAATTCCAGCCGGGCCATCCCCATTCCAGCTTCCCCTTCCCAAAATCCCATCCATCCTCTCCCTCTTTCCCTTTAAATCCATCCCTGGAGCGCAGAATCCCCACGGCTCCCTCACCCCATTCCCAGGTTTTTTCCAGGCCACCGGGAATCCGATCCCGATCGCGGCCCGGCTGATGAGGTGAGAGCCGAGCCCAGCGCAATTCCCAATTCCGGGAATTCAAACCAGACCCCGCCGGAGCCCTAACGAGGCCCAGCTGCTCCCGGTGCTCCCGGCGAGGAGAATTTCCAATCCCAGCGCTCGGGATCGGGATGGAGCCATTCCCAGAAAAAGGGATGGATGGGATTTTGGGAATTCCCAGAGCGGCTGTGGCTGCCCCTGGATCCCTGGGAATGCCCAAGGCCAGGCTGGATCCCCCTGGAAAAACGGGAATTGTCCCTGCCCATGCCCGGTGCAGGTGAGGATTTCACCTCCAAGACCATTAATTATCGTTAATGAGGGACATTAATTAATTAATTCCCATTTCAGGGCATCTCCTGCTCCTTTCCCAAACTTTTCCTCTCCCGTCTTCCATCCCAAATTTCCCCGATTCTCAGCTGCGCTTCCCACGCTCCCCAAAGCAGGAAAAATTCCCGAAGGAATCACCCGGGATCCTTAAAACCCCTGGAAAAGCAGGAAAATCCCCAGACCTCGGGGATATAAAATCAAGCAAAAACAAAAAAAAAAAACCAGGAATTTTTTTTCCCAAATATTTACCGGGATTGCTCCGAGCTCTCCGGGGCCCNTTTTCACCTATTTCCCACTATTTTTACCTATTTTCTCGAATTCTCCCTTATTTTCCTTTACTTTCGTCTATTTCACCCTCTTTTTCCCTTATTTTCCCCTATTTCCCATTATTTCTACCTATTTTCTCCTGTTTTCTCCAATTTTCCCTTATTTTCCCGTATTTTCCTTTATTTTCCTTTATTTTCCTTTATTTTCCCCTATTTTTCACATTTTCCCTTATTTTCCCTTTTTCCCGTATGTTTCCCTATTTCTCTCTATTTCCCTCTATTTCTCCCTATTTTCCCCTATTTTCCTTTATTTCCCCTTATTTTCCTCTATTTTCCGCTATTTCCCTCTATTTTTACCTATTTTCTTTTATTTTGCTTTATTTTCTTATATTTTTCCCTATTTTCCCTTATTTCCCCTATTTTTTTCTTTTTTTTTCTTTTTTCCCCTTGTCCCCTTTTTACCATTTCCCCCCCAATTCTCTTTCCCCCCCCATTTCCCTTATTTCCCCTTATTCTCCTTTATTTTCCCTTATTATTCCTATTTTTCCCTTTTTTCCTTTTCCCCTTTTCCCTTTTTCCCCTTTTCCCCATTTTCTCCTTTTCCCCTTTTTCCCATTTTCCCTTTTCCCTTTTTCTCTTTTTCCATTTCCCCTCTTTTCCCCCCTTCTCCTCTTTCCCCCGTATTTTCCCTTTTTATTCCTATTTTTCCCTCTTTTTCCCCCCTTTCCCCCTTTTTCTCCATTTTCCCTTTTTCCCCCTTTTCCCCTTTTTTCTCCTTTTTCCCTTTTTCCCTTTTCCTCCTTTTCTCCTTTTCCTGTTTTTCCCTTTTTTTCCCTTTTCCTGTTTTTCCCTTTTTTCCCTTTTCCCCTTTTCCCTTTTCCCCTTTTTCTCCATTTTCCTTTTTCCCTTTTCCCCGTTTTTCTCCATTTTCCACCTTTCCCCCTTTTTCCCCTTTTTCCCCTTTTCCCTTTTCTCCCAGTTTTTCCTCTCCCAACCTTTTTTCCCTGGGAATTTCTCCTGCTTGGATAACGTCGGGGTCAAAGTTCGCCGGGCACCGTTGGTCCCGACAGCGAACCCGGAAAACCGGGAATGGGATATCCCAAAATCCCAAACCGCCCCCGACCTCCGGCTCCGGGAATTCCGTGACTGAGGCTCCGCCATTCCCTGTTCCTGCACGGATAACCGAGAACAGCCCCACGGAGCACGAACTCCCCGGGATTTGGGATTTTTCCGGGAATGCGGCTCAGGATGGGCTTTTCCCGCTGGGAGATGGGATTAGGGCCGTTCCCAGCAGGGATCCCAATTTAACTCCGTGGCCGTGGCCGGGAATTCCTGCGGTTCAAGGAGCACCGGCCCGGAAGCCGTTCCCGCGGGACGGGCGGATTTGGGAAAACCATGGGAGAGGAGGTCATTAGGGGGTGACCTGTCACGTTCCATCCGTCAGCGGCATTCCCGGAAAAAAAAAACCCCCGCGGGAATATTTTCCTCTGCCGGTGGAAGGAGATGCTCCCGGTTATCCCGGTTATCCCGGTTATTCCGTGATTATTGGGGATTTTTAGCAGCGATTTTGGTGGGAGATGCGGAAATTCCTGACGGACACGAGCAAATCCCTCTTTTCCCGTTCTCCCAGGGATCCAGGGGCAGCCACAGCTGCTCTGGCAATTCCAGCCCAGCCAGGAATTCCCAATTCCCAAGATCCCAGCCCAATCTCCCCTTTCCCACTGGGAAGCCATTCCCTGGCTCCTGTCCCTCCAGCCCAAATCCCAAATCCCTCTCCAGCTCTCCTGGAGCCCCTTCAGGCCCTGAAAAAGACTCCAAGTTTTCCCTGGAATTTTCCCTTCTCCAGGGGAACATTCCCAGCTCTCCCAGCCCGGCTCTGGAGCAGAATCCTGGAATTTTTTGGGTGGAAAGAAACCCGAAATCCCATCCCATTCCCACCCCATCCATGTTCAGGGACACCTCCCACTGTCCCAGGCTGCTCCAAACCCCATCCCAACCCAGCCTTGGACATTCCCAGGATTTTTTCCATGGCCAGGAGGGTTAAATCCCGGGATGAGAAAGGATTCCTGACCTCCTGGGAGCCTCCCCCTCTTCCCGGAAAAAATTCCGTCGCTCCTTTCGCCATACGAGGGCAGAATCTCCTTATTTTTGGGATTCCGGGCGTTTTCCACGAAGGATTTTGTTCGGAGCCCTTTTCCCTGGGAGCAGGACTCCGGAATCCGGGGAAAAAAGGGTGGAAAGTCCCGATAAATCCAGGAAAAGCTCATTCCCACGCCTGGATTGCTGGGAATGTTGGGATGAGCTTTTCCCTCCAAATTTTTTTTCCGGACCGGATAAAAATCGGGATTTGAATGGATTTTTAAGGAAAATTGTTGGCACAGGGGGTTCCCGTCAGATCCTGGAGCCGCTCCGGAGCTTCCCGATTATGGAATTCTTGGAATCCCGATCGTTGCTCATTCCAGAGCTCCTCATTCCCAGGAATTCCAGGGATAGCCAGAGATGTCCAGGCCGTTTTTCCTTCCCTCTGGAATTTCCAGCTCATTCCTTTGTCATTCCTTAATCCTTTCCCGGTTTTTTTTTCCCCTAAGGATGCTCCAGTTCTCCCTTCCTCCCCGCGGGAATTCCTCATTCCTGAAATTCCCAGCATCCATCCCAGAATTCCTCTTCCCCCCTCATTCCCGCTCATCCCATTCCCCACTTGGAATTTTCACCCCATTCCGGGAAGCAGCTCCGGGGAAGAACCCGGAATTCAATAAAACCGTCCCGTTCTATCCCAAAAAATCCCCGGGAATGGCGCCGGCGCCGTTTTTCCATCATGGATTGGGATGGGACAGAGGGAAGAAGGAGAAACAGGGATAATTTATAGGATCGGGAATTTCCTGCTGGAAACGGGAGAGATCCCTGTCCAGAATAATTCCCATTCCCAAAGTTTCCTCATTTTTCCCTGGTTTTTTTCCCTAAATCCATGAAAAAGGAAGCAGAGAACTGGAACATCAGGAAAAATCAGGGAATTAAAATCCTTCCCGGATTTTCCACCGTGCCCGCGGAGCCAGCTCCGATTCCCCTTTTACTCCCCGGGAACGGAATTTGATGGGAATTTGGGGATTTGTCGGGGTTTTTTTAGGATTGGTGCTCATCTCTCTCCTTTTCCAGGATTCCCCCTTGGAAAAATCGGAATTCCGGCTGCTTTTTTTCGAGTGGAATCAGGGAAAAGGTCGGGAGGGCCGGGAGCCGTGAGTCAGCCAGAGCTTTTGGAATTCCGCCGGATTCCGAGGGAAAAATGAATCCCAGGCGCTCCGGGGCGCTGCTGACATTCCCAGCCCTGGAATTTCGAGTCACTGTGACCCATGAAAAACCAGGGAAAAGGGAATTTTTCGGGATGAGTCACCCGCGTGGCGATCCCAAAATATTCCGCGGATTTTTTAAGGAACGGATCCATTCCGGAAAAGCTGGAGCTGGCGGGGAATTGAAATTCCGGCCTCATTCCCGGACACTGCCAGGGATCCAGGGATTCTCTGGGAATTCCAGCCCAGCCAGGAATTCCTTGCCAAGATCCCAGCCCAATCTCCCCTTTCCCAGTGGGAAGCCACTCCCTGCCTCCTGTCCCTCCATCCCAAATCCCAAATCCCAAATCCCAAATCCCTCCCCAGCTCTCCCGGAGCCCCTTTAAAGCGGCTCCGAGGATTTCCTGGAATTTTCCCTTCTCCAGGGGAACATTCCCAGAATTCCCAGTCTGGCTCCAGAACCCCTGGAGCATCTTCCCTCCTTCCCAGCACCTCCTGTGAGACCTTTTCCATCAAATCCCACCCAGATCCACAGCAATTCCCAAATTCCGGAATTTCTTTCGAGGTGACATTTAAAGAATTTATTTTTTTCCTCCTTTTTTCCCCTCCCTCCTTCCCTCTTTTCCTTCTTCCCATCCCTCCCTCGGTCTCTCCGCAGGGAAAGGTTTCACTTCCAGGATTTCTGGGATTTTCTCTTTTTTTCCTGATTTTTCCTCGGCACCGTTCCCGATTATTCCCACTGGAGCCGGGAGAGGCTCCGGCGTCGTTTTTCCATGGGAACGTGGGAAGAGGAGCAGGATTGGCTCATCCCGGCTGGAATCACAATGGTTGACGTGGAATTATTCCCAGAATTCCCAGAAAATCAGCACCTCCAAGCAGACAATTCCATGACCTCAGTGTCTCCGTTCCTTGGGAATGACGGACGCCTTTATCCGGGATTTCAGCAGGAAAAACAGGTCGGGAATTCCCAAATTCCCTTCAAAGGAGGACACCCCAAAATTATCCACGGGGAATTCCAGAAGCAACTCCCTAAATCCTGGAGAAATAAGAGACATCCCTTAAATATTCCCAAATTCCCAATTTCAAGGCTGTGGAAAAAAACGGGATTTTGCAGCTCAGTTCGATCCCAAATTTCGGTGTCCCTCTGGCCCCCATCCGGAATTCCATCCCATCCCTTTTCCCTGGGGTTTTTCCCGACCTCGGAGTTGCGGGATTGGGATGCGGCATTCCCACCTCTGGCTCATTCCTGGTTTTCCTCGGATTTTTTTTGCCAGGATTTGGGATTCAAGCCCCAAATCGGGAATCTCCTCTCACAGCCACAGATCCGAGGATCCCGCGGAACCCATTTATCCAACCGGGAATCCCAACTGGGATCTTCCGGATTTATCCCAGAAGGGAGAAAATCCCGGGAAGCGGCACAAGGGCGGAATTCCCGCTGGATCCACGGGGATGTCGGAGCTGCTTTCAGGAATTTCAGGAGGGACCGGAGCTCGGGAGGCAGGAAAAGGGAATTTTCCCTCGATCCTGGCGTTTCCCAGACCCCATTCCCGCTGGGAAGCCTTCCCGGATTTTCCCTGCCGGGGATTCTTCCGATCCTTTCCCAAAATCACAACCAGATGGGCCCGGAGCGGCTCTGACTCAGGCGCCATCCCGAAAATCCGGTTCCCGGCAGGAATTCTCCCACCCCAGGGACCTCATCCCGGATCCATGACTCAGGGCCGGACGATCCGGGCGGGATGAGCGCATCTGGGAGTCACTTTTCATGGAATTCCATCCGGTTTTTTTTCCCCGAAATCTGCGTTCTTGGAAAAGCGGGAGCGGCCGGATTTGCAGGAATCCTCTCCGTTATTCCGAGCTCTCCTTGGGGTTTCTGTTCCCGGTTTTTCTCGGCCTCTCCCTGGATGCGTTTTCCACAAAAGAAAAGCTCGGGAATATTTTTTTCCCACTTAAAAAAAAAAAAGAAACAGGGATGAAATTCCTGCTCCTCGGCCTCGACCTGAGCTCCGGGAACAAATTCCCGGCTGCCGAGCTTTTCATCCTGGGACTTTTCCCAGCAAAGCCCGGATTTATTCCCAGAAACGTGATGATCCAGGTGCTCAGGCTGAATGGAAAATCAGGGAATTATGGGATTGCTCAGCCTGAAGGGAAATCATGGAATCTGGGAATATCTGGAGTTGGGATAGATATTCCAGGTTTTTCCATCCTTTTCTGATCATGGAATCCTGGAATATTCCGAATTAGGAGGAATATTCCAGGTTTTTCCATCCTTTTCTAAGGACTCTCTTGGACTCTGCCCGGATTTTCGGCTTTTAGGTTTTTCTTTTCCAGGTTTTTTGTGGGATCGCGTCAAAAAAACCTCAAAACAACATCCTCAGGGAATCCTGGAATGGTTTGGGGGGGAAGGAACCTGAAATCCCAAAAATTCCACCCCATTCCATGGGCAGGGACAGCTCCCGCTGTCCCAGGTGGATCCAGCCTGGCCTGGGACATTCCCAGGGATTCTCTGGCAATTCCAGCCCAGCCAGGAATTCCCAGTTCCCAAGATCCCAGCCCAATCTCCCCTTTCCCACTGGGAAGCCATTCCCTGGCTCCTGTCCCTCCAGCCCAAATCCCAAATCCCTCCCCAGCTCTCCTGGAGCCCCTTCAGGCCCTGGAAAAGACTCCAAGATTTCCCTGGAATTTTCCGTTCTCCAGGGGAACATTCCCAGCATTCCCAGCCTGGCTCCAGAATCCTGGGAGCAGCTCTGGGCCTCCTCTGGAATTGCTCCAGCAGCTCCAGATCCTCCAGAATTTCGGATCCAGGGCTGGGGGGGCCCGGGGGTGGAATTCCCACTTTTCCCGCTGCCCTCGGGATCAATCCCGGTGGGAATTGGGATCGTTGGGAATTCCCTGATCAGGGAGAGGGAGAAGCTTTGGCCGGGGGATCCGTGCGCTCACAATCCCTTTTTTTTTTGGGAATTCTCCCGGCCCTTTTCCCACCCAGTCCCCAGGAGAAGCTGCTTCGGGATTGAATCATTCCCCCTGTCGAAAATTCCAGCTTTTCCAGGTGGGAGCAGCGTTCCCGTTTTCCCAGAAATCCCGAGACGGGCGGGGAACCCTCTCCGGCAGCCAGGCCGATTCTCCGGGAATAAAAATATCCCTGGAAAAGGCGCAGCCTGAATGTCAACGAGCGGAAACGACCTTTCCCTGCCCAGGCTCCGGGATTTTCTTGGATCCGGGAACGAATCCCAAAGCCTCGGGAAGGCCAATCCAAAAAAAAAAAAAAAGTCCGGAGGTGGCACCGAAGCTCCTTGGCCGCCGCTTCCAGGCGGGATTTGCTCCGGGAGACTCGGAGGCACCAGGATTCCGTGTTCGGGGCGGGAAAGGAGCCCGGGAGCAAAGGGGGCTTTGTTTTCATGGAAAAGGGGACGGGAAAAACGGATCCGGGTGGGAAATGAGGGAAGCGGCTATTTTGGGAAGCGGCTCCAGGAGTTGGAAAGGAGGAGGGAAAAGAGGGAAAATCCCCTGGGATGGCTCCTTCTCTCCTCCAAAAAACCTGGAAAATCCCTTGGAATGGTTCCTTGTTCCCCCAAAAATCTGGAAAATCCCCCGGGATGGCTCCTTTTTCCCTAAAAAAAACCTGGAAAATCCCCTGGGATGGCTCCATTTCCCCAAAAAAATCTGGAAAATCCCCCGGGATGGCTCCTTCTCCTCCCAAAATTCCAGAAAATCCCCTGGCATGTCTCTTTCTCCTCCCAAAAATCTGGGAAAATCTCCTGGGATGGCTCCTTTTTCCCAAAAAAACCCCTGGAAAATCCCCTGGGATGGC
>VYZT01060153.1:1262-27185 GCA_013400735.1 Pomatostomus ruficeps | reverse complement strand
CTCCTTGCCCATCCAGGCCAGTCATATTTCCTGTTGGCTCATCTTCTGGCACACAGGGAAAATCTGCTCCTCTACCTTCAAGATTTCTTTCCTGAAGTATATCTATCCTTCCTGGACCCCTTTGTTTTTGAGAGCTGTTTCCCAAGGTACTCTCCAAATCAATCTCCTGAATAAGCCAAAGTCTGCCCTTTGGAAGTCCAGTGTAGAAGTTTTGTTCTTTCTTATCTCACCAAATATTAAGAACTTTATTATTTCATGGTCACTGTACCCCAGATGGCCTCTGACCACCACATCTCCCACCAGCCCTTCTCTGTGTGTAAACAGCAGGTCTAGCAGAGCTGTCTCAAATCTCAGCTACAGTGATAACCTAATAAAGAAATATTATTCTCTCTCACTCAAAGCAAATATTTTCTCTTGTGCAAGAAGTTCTGAGGGAGATCTACACAACACTTCTGAACTGTCATTCACCCACTCCCTTTCCACCTTTACTTCACCATACAAGGCCTGTGTAAAGCTGTAACTTTCTAAAGAAAATGATCTTGCTCAGTACAAGTGGGCAGACTTCTTTTCTTCAAAAGAGGACCATTTTTATCAATGTTAGAGTGAATCTTAGACACAAAAAGAGTTAAAAATTAGTTTCATCTCAGTGAGAGAAAACATAGAGCACGTCTATGACGTGAGACTAGATGCTAAGTCAGACTCTTCTAGATCCAGAGCTTTTTTCTATGAGTTATGTAGTAACTTACATACAGAAAAACAAGTATTAATGTTTTGTCTCTTACTGTGTAGCTCAGATTTTCTTGTGAGTAATCTCATTGTGAAAGCTGAAACATGAATAATAGCTGCACTCTCCCATCCTGCAGCAAATAGCCTCATTTTATCACATTATTTCTTTTCTCTCTTTCAGCATATAACTGTAGTGGGAGGTTATAATGGTAGCCAAATAGCTCCCATTTCTACCAGCATTTCTGCTTGTTTATGACTTATTTGGGAATGGCAATGCTCTGGCTCAAATGCTCAAAGCAGCAATCTATCAGTTGCACTACACCCATTTGCGTAAGGAAAACCTGCGTTTTGTGTGCAGGAGAGGGTGAAACACTCACAGCAGCTGGCAGGAGGCACTGACCTTGGGAAAAGCTGACAGGGCATCTTCTGTATACTCACTACACATCTCTGCTGCAGTTCCAGGGCTCTGTACTTACACTGTTCTGTATAAAAGTCTGAAGTATCTGTAGATAAAACCACGTCTAGGATAGCTAAACTCTCAGTCTCTGCTGCTCATAAGTACACCAGACCTCTCAAAAGAGGTTGGCCAAGTTTTCCTATATTGAGCTTTTGGGTTTTTTTAATTCTGCATGTTCCCACTGTTCCATGCAAACAAAGTAGCTCCAGTGTCTGAGGAATATGAAGTTTTCCAACTTGCTTGTTCAGTGTGTCAACTCTGGCATAGACAAGTTCCTTGTGAGGCATTACTTCAAGGGGCATCTAGCTGAACTCTAACATGTCATTACCACACATTTTTCAGACAAATCTCATCATTTATAATAAGTCTACAATTTAATTATAGTGTCCCAGTTTTTTAAATAGAATCATAGAATAGTTTGGGTTGGAAGGGACCTTAAAGATCATAGAGTTCCCAAGCTTCCTGTCATGTGCAGGGACACTTTTCACTGGTCAGTGCTCTGTCCAACCTGGCCTTACACACTTCCAGGGATGGGGCTCTACCAACTTCTCTGGGCAACCTGTTCCACTCCCTCACCACCCTCAAGTAAAGAATTTTTCCTTAATATGCAACATAAACACACTTTCTTTCCATTTAGAAATATTTCCCATTTGTTCTGTCATCACATGCTCTTGTAAAAAGCCCCTCTCTGCCTTTCTTGTAGGCTCCCTTCAGGTACTGGAAGGTTGCTGTAAGGTCTCCCCAGAACCTCTTTTCCCAGGTTTAATTTCCAGCTGGGCTTAAACCACAGCAGTATTCTGAGCAGAGCTGGAGAGCTAATCAGGTCTGCATTTTCAAGATGAAGCCAGTAAGAACACCAAAAGAAATTTCTTAACTATTTACAGGTTGAAGTCCTAATGCTGTTTGAGAAACTGTCAAATTGAGCTCTGGTCTCTTGAAAATGCAGAATTTGGCTACTCTGGGGATAAACAGCCAAAGCTGCGCTGGTACCCTAAGGATACTGGAGAAGTGTATCTGTGATATATGGATGCAGTCTGGCTCTCTGTGAGGCTGCATCCTCTCTGCCACCAGCACAGCCTCCTTCCTGCCAAACCCAGCTGCCCGTTAGCATCAGAAACAATTAATGAACTGAGCTGAGTTTTGTCTGGAAAATCCAGCTGCTCAGTAAGCCAGGGTGATCTGCCCGAGAAAGATGCCCATTTGCCTTACGTCTCTGGCTGGGCTTGGAACTGCTGCCTCTGCAAATGATTGCTGTAAGGAAAAATTTACAAAGTTGGAGGGCACAGAATTCTTTTTTTTTCGCCCTCTCCATCTATACATGTATGAAATAAGCCAATTAGGTATTCTGAACACTTTAATTAACAAATTAGTTATGAACTGGAAAAAACGGTCATGCTTTCTGTCTTCATCAGGCTATGGTAAATTAACATAAGCTAATGATGCTTTTGTTAAAGCAATTACTTGAGCTTCACTCTCTACAGACTTTGTTTCTTGGATTGTGTTTTGAATGAAAAGGGTGATGTCTTTCCTTTCTAAAGTTGCTTTTTCAATGCATGAGTCCGTCCTGGACATGCACTGACACTTTCCTCTTTTTGATGCTTTTTTCCTGCACCTTCACAAAATTCACTGTCCTCTTGCAATAAATGTTTAAATGTTTTTTTTCAGAGGAATGAGCTAGTGCAACCATTTTCATTTGTCTTTTTAAGAACTTCTTCTACAAACAATAGATATTTATGAAAACTATTTCATTAGGGCCAGATCATTAAAGCACAGAAAACAACTTCTCAGGTCAACCAAGTGGTAGTCAGATGTGCCTTCCAAAGGGAGATATGAGTGTTTATGGAGCTGAGATGAGTTGTGGGATAGATTGCAAATAAAAGTGGGGTATGTAACTATTTGTTTTGAAGGTGAAGAATAAGCAAACCTGATTACATGGTAGGATGTGAGGCAGATAAAAACTGTATGTTTTTTTTTGGATGCAAATCATGAGCTGAACCTAAATTCTTTATGGATTTTAAAAGGAAAACAAAACCAAAAAACGAAAACCAAAAAATGAAAACCAAAACAAACCCAGAGACTGAAGTTAGCGCTACACAAAAATTTTATTATGAGTAATACCAGAAAGGACACATTACTAATAAAATGAAAATGTTTTCATTTACTCTCACAGGTAAAGGAGCTCCTAAAGGAGCCATGTATTGAAATGAAAAGAATTTAAAAACACAAACTAAAACAAAACCAAAAAACCCTCAAACCGCACAGAGAACTCCTCCAAAACAAAAGTTGCTTATACTTTCTCTAAAGCATTCGAGAAATACTGTTTATACTGTGTGCAACACAAATAATGCTATGTGACACACAAACATGTTTTTTGGGTACCTCAACAAATCAACTGATAGAGGCTTATCTTTTACAACCATGAGTAATTTTCCATATTTTCAAATGGATAAGTAATTATTTGATAAATAAGGACTCTCAATTTGTCCTGACTTCTGATAACCTAGTTTGTTACTAGGTCTACACTGTTCATGAGATGGTTTTAGCAAACATACTGTAGTGCACTCTACATGTTTATCTAAAACACATATTTACAGAAAGAGAACTGCTGTTTATTTTCCTTTTAATAGATAACCATGTTTTAGTGACTTAGCCCAGCAAGAGCTCTCCTGCAGACATACAAAAGTTAAGTGGATGATACTACTCTGTCATGATTATAACTTCTTTTATGCTACTCTGTCCATTATTTTCAGGATCTTTCCTACTTACAAAAGACAACAGACCGTAACCTGGATAGTGAACTTCCAAACCACTGGCACCTCCATAACTTTTTTTTCTGAGAGGGTTTTAATCAAAATATGTTGTGTACAGGTATTAGTGAGCTCAAAGGTGTCCTTGCCAACAGAAGGAGACTGCAGTATTTAGGGTGATGATCTACAGCGTTCTAACTGCTGCATGCTAGCTCCACACAGTCCCTTTGAACAAATGTTAGTTCAGAGGGAGCACCTCCTTACTCTGAGATTCAAACCCAAACTAAATTCCTGGCAAGTCCTGTGAAGGTGATAGCATAAGGGTAAAATGTTTCTAAAATCATAGTAGCTAAAGTAGGCCTTGGGAATTGTGGTAGCTAAAGTAGGCCTTGGCAACGGGGGTGATCATTATTGCTACTTAAAAACATGTGAACCTACACCTGCAATAAGTAGATAATGATTATAAATGCGATGATTGCTTACAAATGTGATGATTGCTTAGTAAATATCAAACATGGTTTCTGCTAAGTCATGTGAACTTCTATCTATGTACCAGATCAAAAATGCTGTGGGAAAGAAGGAGGCTAGCGGGGGCTTGGAGTAATGCTTGAGTAAAAACAATATACACATGCTGTGGGAACAGAGGGGCTTCAACAGAACAATATCAAGTTAATGATTAGTATATGACTATACAACAGTTATGTAATGAAAGGGTATAAAATGTGTTCACTCCGAATCCATGTCGGAGTCAGATTTGGGTTCATCACCCCTGTCTCCCAGAGCTCTTCTCCAATAAAAGCACGGCGTATAATCATTCTCTGTGATTATGTGTTTCTACGCTAACAAAGGTACAAGCCCAGACTGCTCACACAATCCAGGCTGGTGCTAACCGCCCCTTCCACATACACTTTGCTGAAAGGAAAACCACATAAAATCCTTCTCATATTCCTTTATACAATAATAACAAACAATTGGAGAAGTAGTGATATTCATGATGGTATTGGAGATTTTAAAAGTGAAGTTAAAAAGAGATCAGGCTAGGTGTCCCTAGAATTCTTCAAAGGCAGAGATCTAACGAGCATTTTTTTTTTTTTAGTAGAATCATGGCCATAGAACTGATTGACTTACTGGAAATGATCTGGGGAATAAAAGAATCGTATTCCATTATAGATAAATTCTTGCATCTTCCACACAGAAGGCAGAATTTAAAACTCCACTGAGAAAAAAAATGCTGTCACAATTATACCTATGCCAACACTTAAAATTTCTGAAGCTTGTTTTATAGTCACATTAATAATTCTATAATAACAGGCCAAGGTCAGCACACTGATTAAAAGGTAACCTGAAAGCCTAGATACGAGCTGCACAGTGGTGCTAGAAGGACTGTTTTCTGAACACCAACTGCTCTACAGAAACTTCCTTTCATATTACGTTATCAATTTCATTGGTAGCATCAGATTCCCTGCTAATACTGGACTTAAAACAGAACCCCTGGGTGCCAAATTTCCTCTTTTCTATTCCACTGTGCAAAAGATAATTTCCACATATCCAAAAATTCATTATGACCTTCATACTGTCACTGTCTGCTGGGATTACTTCTGAAGTTCTGAGACTCTACTCAGTTTCAAGCAGCTTCCAATTATATTATATAACATTACATTATGTTGAAATAATGTAGAATTTCTTCCCTAAATTAAAATGGTATGAGGTGGAAGATCGGCAGCATTAATTCTTGTGCTAGTGAGAAGTGCAAGGTCCAATAGCTTGGGAACCATTAAAAGGAGGATTGATAATGCATTATACCAAACGTGTGCTAAGAATCCTGCTCATGGTGCGATGCAGCCCATTGATCCTATTCATGGCAGGCCAAAAGATGTTAGACCTTAGCACCTTGACACCACATATGGAAAAGCTTCTGAGGACAGATTTTAAAAAGCTTTAGAATGAACTTATTGAAAGGTCTCCTCTTCTCTGATGCCACTTTAGTTAGTAAGGTGCAGCAATACAGACTTTTGCAGGAGAATAGGTGTGACAAAATGGAAGGAGCTGTGATCTTTTTAGCTAGGCTACTAACTAGATTCCGGTTAAAATTTGATCTGGGAATGACTTAATGTCATATATGTGCCAATGAGGTTGACTCCAGTATCAGTCATTTTGGAAAGTAAAATTATTTTTTTCAAAGATAACACATCCCCATATTCTCCAAATAGTATATTGAATCATTTAATACATTTGGAAATGCTTGGTTTATACAGGAGGAGAATCTGAGCTGATAATTGACAGAAAAGTCAAAATTAGTTTTCTTAAGAAGTCCATCCAAAGCAAAAAGTTTTAGGATTTTATAGCATTGAAAGATTTAACAATATTTGCATATATATCGATAGATAAAAGTGATAGTGACAGACACAAAAAAGAAAAGCCATGAACGTTTCTCCTCTTCTGTGGTGCTTTTTTCCCCTCATAAAAGTTACAGACACTTCAAAAAATAATTGTACCTCTATTATACTAACACTAAACAGCACACAAATAACTTTAAAATTAAAACGAAAAATATGCTAAACAATATGCAATAGAGTAGAGCACTAAGACTTAGTTGTTTAAGAGGAAATATTATCTTACTACCAAAAGGATAATTTGATAGAAAATTACTACATCTATCTTTGTCTGAACAGTTGCTAATGAGGTCCTGTTGAAATTTTTAAGTCCAAGTTTTTGCTCATGAGTGTTTAACATAATTTGGGAGCCACTGCACTACTTTTGCCAAACCTATGCAATTCATTGCATCCTTCTGTAGCCACAGAAGTTTTGTCACAGCTGAAATTTCAAAGGATCTTCACCCCCTTTTCTTTGCAGGCCTGATGGGGATAGCAGCACTTGCTGTGTCCAGCATTATCTCTGGTTAAATCTGTTGATAAGTAGTGTATATCTAGTAGCAGTATAGCTGCTCACAAAGTAGAGCAACAAAATACTCTACATTTTCTGGTGCCTTCTTGGTCCCTAATTCTTTCCGTGATAATAAAATGAAAGTATTTTGGTTTTTTTTCCCCAGGTGCTATGATTGAAAGTGCCCAGGAAAGCAGAAAAAGGAGGGGATGCCACGAAAACAGGTTTTGGAGGTCCATGAATGAGAGAGCTGCTATAAAACGCAGGCTTTTGGCTCTCTGTGATAATGGAAACAGATTCACAGTTGAAATGTTTTATAAATCAAAGGCTCTAACTCACTGACATGGAAATTGTGGTTTCAAGCTTTAATATGTATTGGTGTGAATTTGCAAGGCACTGACAGACCTGTAGGTAACCACTGAATATTTGCTGCTACAATCAGCAATTTTCCCTATAATGAAAAATAACCTTTTCCAAACCCCTGAAAAAACCCCAGGATACTTATCATTGCTTACCCTAACAGGAAATCAGGGTCACAACAGGAATAGGGGGGAAATGCAGAAGAACCACCAAGTAAATTGATTTGGAGAGGTTAACCTTTCTCATCAAACTTCTGTCCATCAAATCTGCATTTCTTTTGAAATGAGTATACATACTAACCCATAAGTCCTTGAAGGCTTACAGGGGTCTGAGTAGACAGAATGGAAAATGCAAAATACTCTCATAAACTGACACAGAAACCCACCCTACATATACACTCTGGACGTTTCCAGATCAGTGAGATCCCACAAAGATTTAATTCTATTTGCCTAAATCACTAGTTATAGGATTTGTAAATGACATGTTATCAAACATTAGAAGTAAATTCATGGATGTTCCTGCTTTTGAAGCCTCCTAAAAACTGCTGAAAATATTAAATTGTTTTCAGTGTGCATCCTTCCAATTGCAACATTTACAGCAGGAAATTGAACCAGAACAACTATAGTGACAACTCCAACCTTTTTAATAACATGATGTGGCTGTTCCAGTGAATCAGTGCCTTAATCAATGAAATAAAATATACTATCTATTCAGATAAAGTGTTTTGCCAGTCTAGAGTGAAATACCATGAAAACAGGAGAGAAAAATAATTGGGTTGGAGAGCAGAATTTTCAAATGTGCGTTTCTTTAATTTAAAGGGTCTGGGGCTAGAGGAGGGGGAGTTCTTTCCATTTAATGACTTGAGCACATTGTGGTTTAAATAGCACATTTGATTTGGGAATCTATTAGCTGATAATGACTCCTTGGAGAGAAAAAAAATTGGATTCACTTATTACTGGTTTGATTAGCAATATCTGTAATTCCACGAAGTTGTAAAATAGCTCAGCATTAAAATGGAGCTATTTTCCATCACTTGAAGAAGCAGAAGCATAAACACAGACAGACAAGTTCCTGTGCTAAACACATTCCTGAATTCTGCAGTACTTTTACTGCTACTAGGATTAGGAAAATGATATTTGTTCAGGCACATAGAGAAGCCTCAGTTTTATAAAGTATTTGTGCCATGTTTCATAAGTATTAAGAGATGGATAACAATCTAGCAAAGTTGCTATTTAAACAAAGAGATGAAACTACTATTTAACAAAGAGTTGCAACTAAATTTCAAATGAGGAAATAAAGCCAGTGTTTGATTAATGTTGACACTGACCCATAATGGTAAAGAAACATCATTAAAAGAAACTGCACTGTAGTGATTATAAGGGTAAGAAAGGGAAAGGTAAATATAATTAAAAGAAAAAATTAAATTCCAAATGTCAATCAGCCTTTCACTTAGAACAGAATAAGTAGTCTAGTAAACTAAAAGGAAAAATACTCATCTAAAAACAAAGGAAGGTTCTCCCAGCCAAGTAGATATTAAGTTGTATTTTATTAAAGTGGTTCTAGTGACTTTTTATAAACTTAGAACAGGGAATAGAATGGCAATGAACATAACTATAGTCATACAATAGAATTCATCCTAAATGATGAGCAGGGTTTTAGAATTGAAGCCCCACTCCTTTCATCTGGACAATGAACATTTGAAGACACAACTGAAGGGACCTGACAGGCTACCAAAACACACATCCAAACACACTGTAACAGAAAGTATGAGAACTACAAAAGGCTTGTGACAAAATACATGGAGCACTGAAATAAAAGCCTGCAACCAGCATAAAACAATCTATTCTCATTCAGAAGCAACAAACCGTGTTATCTGCTAGTCTGCAGGCCTAAAACCAAAGAAATTGCCAATGCTCCTGTCTGGCCACAGGCTTTGCATCAGACCTGCAGGCCTGTAGCACTAGAGCTCATCAGTCATATTTTCTCTGAGCCAGTCTTTGGCTTCTGTTTAGCTTGCTTGGTTGCAATAGCAATTCTTTAACAACCAGTGGCATAACCTAATCTGTTTTACATTTAACTTAGCTGTCAGATTGCATGGGCCAGTGACTACCAGTAGAACAATCCTGATATATCTCTGTACCTATCATAGCTATTATGCAGAGAATTAACTGTTACTGTATAAAAATGTAGAGTAGAGGACTACAATCATGGGATGATAGCATAGGTATTGAAAATACAGGCACAGGTTGGCATCAGAGTAACTCACTAGGTCATTTACTAGGCATTAAAATAAAGTAACTCCAGGGCCTGGCTAAAGCTGATTTTAGAGAATACAGGGAAAAAAAAATAAGAAAATAAAGAGATCAAAGAACAAGAATTCTACACCTGTAAAACACAAATATACAGAGAAGCTGCAGACCAATAAACCAATATNACAGGTTGGCATCAGAGTAACTCACTAGGTCATTTACTAGGCATTAAAATAAAGTAACTCCAGGGCCTGGCTAAAGCTGATTTTAGAGAATACAGGGAAAAAAAAATAAGAAAATAAAGAGATCAAAGAACAAGAATTCTACACCTGTAAAACACAAATATACAGAGAAGCTGCAGACCAATAAACCAATATCAGGGCTCAGAGTACCAACATTGCCATAATTGCATTACCCAGGAGAGAACCCACCCACCCTGCCCGTGAGACTGGGGGTCCCATTTCAGCCTCCAGATTCTACCTGAGCCACATCATAGGAGCATCCATGCCTGAACTAATCCCCATATTCTTCCCCACTTATAGGTTATGCTTCCTGGCGTGACATCAGACCCAGCTCATCCCTTCCTACAGGATGATCTCCAGACAGCTGGCAGAGCTGGCAGTGCTACCAAACACTGCTCACCCTGTTTGTGGACCGAGGATGTGTTGCGGTGTGCTCTGGCCAGTTTCGGTTTACCTCATGGCCAGGCTCTATCTCCCCCCTTCTCTCCCTCGGTATCTGGTTTCCCCCCCTGGAGGCCTCTGTATTTCGCAATCCTATACAAAGCCCGCCAAATTCAAACCCAGCACTCCTTCCCCATATGATATTGTATCCTCCACTGCCCCCTCATGTTCATATATCTGTAACTGTAACACACGGTGCCAGCGCTTCTCTGGCACGATCCTGGTGCCCAAATAAAACATCTGAGGAGCTCCTCGCTTGTCTCTCCTTCCTCGGCATGCCCATAACATCCGTGGGTTAGGTGAAAGCCTGCAGGACCTTAGCCAGTCCTCCTGTGCCCCCGAAGCAGCCGGCCAGCCCCTGGAACCGTGAGCAGACGCCCAGTGCCCCCACTGGAGGCATCGCGGCAGGGATGGTGCCTCAGTATCATTAAACCAGGTAGGCCATCAAATTTATGCCAATTAAACCAGTTACGGTTGGTTCTTCCAACCACAAAGTTTGAAGCAGCTTTGTTATTTCTGAACAAAGAAGTATTACAGATTCTCGTTGCATTACAAGTATATATGCAAAAGTCAAAGTCCCTGTGGTGACAGAAAAAACCTGAATGACAGCAGTCATTGCTGAGGTGGGAACAAGTTACATCAACAAGGCACAGCAAAGCTGTTTAGTCTTGCTCCAACAACCCTGAGCAAGTGCTCATTTACCCATCGAAGACAGGTTTACATGAAGCCAATTATGCAGCTGTGCTGTGTGACTCCATCGCCATCAGGCATGTGGCCCGTGCTGCTACACGTGACAGGTAGTGCCCTGCTCCCTGCAGTGCCATTACTGCCCCGTACAAGGAAGGAGAAATTAATTCAGTTCACAAAAACCGCCTGTTCAAACACGCGTAAGCAATAGCATTCCACATAAAACGCATTTTCGCATTAGAAATGTCATTCATCATTTTTTGAGATATCTGAATGTTAAGGTCGAGAACGGCCCTTACCTCCTCGCTTGTTTAACTTGGCATAGCCTGGCACATAGCTGCTTGTCATGAATGATGAACTGCTGAAGGAGGAGTGGGGCAATGCCGAGACCAGAGGTTCATCGCACTTTTCTGAAACACAAGAAACCAGATTCACTTTATGCTCTTAATTATTCATATGTATTAAGTGACAATGTGCCCTTTATTTTCCTTCTGGGTGATAACACATCCTTGTTATTTTTGTGCATGTGGGATGCATGTAGCTACATCACAGCTTTCCAACAAAAAACCCCTACAAACACCAGCCAACAAAACAAACAAAAACTCACCTCAAAAACCACATGAAAACCCACAAAAAAGCACAGACACACACACACTGACATGAGAAAATAAAGACTTCAACCACTGACAAAAAAAGGTAATGGCAATACCTAACCATGAGCCATCACCCTCCTTAGGGATACAGTGGCTGAACAAAAACGCCTGCCCTGATGTATCTGGGATATTTTTGGTGACATGAAAATCAAGTGCTAAAGAAAAGGATTATGAAAGTTTTCCTAGAAGTAGATAAGACACAAATTTTCATTTCTGTAATAGTAGTGCTGATTAATCCGATATTAAAAAAAAAGAAAATAAATTAGGGAACATTAATGAATGCCTCTGTATTATCAGATACAACAGATTCACTGAAAAAAAACTATACTAACTAATCTCTGTAATTCATTTGAGTACTTCACTTCCATTTTACCCAGTTATAAAGATTAACTTGGTATTAACATCTAAAATGGAAAAAAAATCAAAATCAGTATCTTAGCTTTCCTAATGAAGAAAAAACAAAACAAATCTCCGTCTTTTGTATGACATAAATTAGAATGAAGAGAGCTGGCTTAGGATTTTTCAAATACTTAATTAATGTACTGCTTTGCTGAATTTTTTGTAGGTATTTCAACAGGTGGGAGAAATATGTAGCTTAAATTACTCATTTACATCACAGGTAAAATGAAAAAAAACCCCTTAGCCTACAGCAGTAAGCCTAACCAATCATTTTAGAACATGCACTGCAGCACGGTCTCTGCTGTAAGCGGAAACACCCTCAATTTGTGTATCTGGAAAGCATTAGGTCACCACTGGCGGTCTGCAATAGGTCTAAATATGCATAAGCAGCATATTTAATGCTCAGCCACAACACCTGGTTTTGGTGCAATTAAAAACCAGTAGTTTGGTCAGAGTAGATCACACACAGAGACAAAATTAATCCTACCTTCTACAAAAGAACTTTCAGGGGGAAAAAAGGATTCTGAGTGAATCAACTAATATATAATTCAATTCTCCTAAAACGTGCAATCTCATGTAATGAAAAATAAAATTACTTTCACAGCAATAGAAATGGAAGCAGGGAAATACAGAAGAAGATTCATTCAGGAATCAGTATTTTGACAACAAAGAAACTAAGTGTCCTTTACAAACCTCCGAGTTAACAAACATTAAGGGAAAAACAAAATCCACACAAGAACAAGCAAGAGTAAAGGGCAGCTGCTTCAGACTGAATTAAAGGACAGTTCCAATGACTTTTAAGTTCACTACCACAGTATTTATTGATGGAATTTTGACAAGGGAAGATAAATGGTTTGAAACGTTATTGTTTATACCACAAACAGAAAGATTGATTTCCTGCTCCCTCTGCTCTGGCTGCAGCTGAACAGCACCTTTGTTCAGGAGCCGGCAGCCGGGTGGACCTCACATCACCCCAGGGCTGCACACACCTCTGCCTGGGAGCAGGGATGTGCACGGGGGAAATCCCTGTGCTTGCAGATCCTGGCTGCCAGCTTGCTTTTATTTCAGTCAAACTAGTACAAGGGTAGAGCTTAAGGATAGAAGTCGCAGCAGGCTGCCATAATTGCCAATTTTTGTCCTAAGTGCCACAACCATATAAACACGGAACTACTCAACTAAGTTTTTCTCAAGTATTTCTTTATCTCTCGGTTTATTTTCTGCAGATCATAATAACCTTTCAAAATGCAAACTGCTTATGCTGCCACTTCTTTATTACTGTTACCTGCTGGAGACTGGAAGGCATTTGTCATTAATGCTGTTGTCTAGGTAAAAATTGAATGAAACATAATCAGAAGTTTTTAAAAGTGCATAGCAAAATCTCCTTATAGCATTTCCCTATGCTTATATTACATGATATTTAAGGAAAAAATATTCTCACCAGTAATGAAAGCTAAGATTGAATATGTACCTTTGTTCTGTTTCTTGAAGGGTTTTTAATGCATTTTTTAAAGTAAATGGTTAGGTTTATACAATTTTCAAACTTTGGTGGGAGGAAAAACCTGCATCTTCCTGGAAAAGTATTAGAAATATAAAAACTTAGTTATAAAAAATGTGTTCAACTTAGGCAATTTGACTTAGTACTAAACATAATGGGAGACTACTGCACACAATAGTCTAAAAAAACTTGCAATATGAAAAATCTCTTAAAACAATCTTTTAAAAATTTATTTTTAAAATGTTAGCAAACTCTTCATTTCTGCAACAGAAATAAACCCAGATTTTTGACATTGTGCTCAGAAACAACATGACAGATGAAAAAGCCTCTCCCAATAACAGAAGCTCATCAGAACTTCAGATCTTTTACTGATTCCAGTAGCTATTCAGAAAATCTCCTCCTTTTGATTTGACAGCTGTTATATTTGTGCTACTATTGAAGATGTACAAAAAGGAAATATGGAAAACTTATTTGGAATGAATACTAGTTTGTAAATCATTAATGGTCTGCCTTATCTCTGTCTCACTAATCCATACTCTTGGATTCAAGAGAATAAGACACAGAAACTTGGCCTAGTTTAAAGAAAATAAATCCCACAGGAAGCATCCCTCTATTTCCCACTGTGGTCACAATTTTTACAGTCATGAATATGCTTCATTTGATGTACATGTGCTTCTGAAGAATTTAATGGGAACCCTATGATTTCTTAATTTGGTTAGAATCACCAATACTGTGGTGGGAGGTAGGAAAAGCCCAGAGTTGATACAGTTTGCCTTCACTGTTGTTTAGAACTGTAATCCTGTCCTGTGTCTATTTTGACATACCAACTAATAAGGGAAATAAAAATCTCACTTTCTCATTGTTTAAAAAAACCCCAAAACTCCCAATCTGCCTGCTCATTTAGGATTCAAAATATAGGAAATTCACCATAAATGTGTATGAATTGCAGGGAATGACTATATTTCATATTAATAGGCTTAAAAAAGATATTACACCTCATCAATAACTCATGACTTTAGGACCAACAGAACAAAAGTTAAAAGACTGCTTACATAAGCTAATATTTCTAGCCCTATATGAAAGTTCCACTAAATATATTGCACTATTTAAACTTCCGTCAGAATATGAAATACTGTTATACCACAGATTTAAGAGGGAAAAAAAAAAAAATCCTTGGGAACCTTTTGTTCTTCCAGCAGTTTTAGTTATTTCCTGCAGAATCCAATTTTTTACTTACAGTAACCAGAGTCATATATACCTTCCTGTTACTGAGATATAATAGCCTTCCCCCTATAAGTCAATGCACTGTGCCCTGTTAATCAATTACTGAGCACACGCTCCTGCCAGCATCGCAGCGGCAAAGGAACAAACTCTCCCCCACACCGTCTATCTCAGAGATATATTAACATCCAAGGCAGCTTAGCTCCATTTAAATGTTAACTTTTTGAGGCAAAAAAGACGCTTCCACTCCACTCTGTTCTGTTTGGATCAAGAGGATTGATAACTTTGTCATAGGTATGGTGACATTTGCTACTCTGGCTTCCCTATTCAGAGGGAAATAACGGTGTATGTACATCAAAAACAAGTCTCCTTAAGAATCAAATAATTAGATCAATGGAAGGAAGGCCACCTAATGTCATTTAACACAAATGTAAAATATCTGCAATCCCCAGTCTTCAAATTCCTCAAGACCTAAAGGTCACTGAACCAAAGGTGTGCTGTGCGCTTGCTCTATTCTTACATATTTTCTCAGGCACCTGGCTGTTGGAAACCAAATAGCAGGTGAGATGGATCTCTTGTCCTATCAACTGCAGCCTCTCATATTTCTGGTGTTCACACTCAACAAAACAACAAAAAAAAAGAGTATCTGCCCTTTCTTTCCTGTTTTACAGCCCATTTATAGCTTACTTTTATATCCTACCCATCATGCTGGAGAAACTAAAAAAGGCCTGTCTCCTATTTTGCCTGCAATTGCTTTAATTTCCATTTAGAAGTCTACGAACTATTTGGGGAACAGGGAGCACAAGATTTGAAGGGACAGCTGTTGATCGCAGCACAAAGCAGACCATATACACACAAACCCTCTTATCAACCCCATAGGTTATTAAAGCTTATCCTCACTATACCAGCGACTTCAGTGACTTTTGATGGGCAAAGCAGAGTAAAATACCTTGATGCTTCACTTCACAGAAATCTGTTCAAATGCTTCCTGATCAATAAACAGGTCACCCGCAAAGTTGCTGACATATCGTATCAAAGTAGTCTGAGTAGATGAAAAAACCAATCTGCAGCTCAACTGTGTCTTCTTGACATTTGTATCTAGCAGTAGGTTAGAATGCATACAAACGATCTAAAAATGTTAAGAAATGGGAACAATATACATTTATAGTCACGGGTAGTTTTTTATTAATAATTTGGAGCTGCATCAGAAGGTTGCGCAGAAGCTCTTGCAAAGATTCTGTCAGGAAAGTAAAAAGAGAGCTATGATGTGCACAGTAGTTCTAAAAATGAAAAATATTTGGATACTAATAAACACAACCCATCAGAAATAAGTGATGGTGACGTGCTAAGTATGCTTTTGAATAAGAGAGGCATCATATGGTCCAGTGTGCACTGAGGAATGTACCTTTAAATAAATACAGAATCCCAAATCCACAAAGTCACCTCTCCTGCTTTAAAATCTTTGGTCAAGACTTCCTATCAAATTATAATCTAGGATAACAATTTTGCTGAGTAACAGATCTAAGACATAAACAAGCCACCAATAAAAACTTTACTAAAACAAGCTCCATGTGTGTATGTCAGAAATGAAGAATTCAAAAGCTGAACAGCTTTGATTCAAAAAGACAAATGACTGCAACGTCAATATTGTGTTCTGAATTCAAAATAACCTTAATAAGTCGCTAGCAGAATATGAGAGATGAGCCAGTCTGTAGCAGCACTGAAAAAATATCGTAGCCAAGAAATATCCAAAGCCCTGACTCTCTAACCAGAAGTCTTAATCAGTTCTCTTTTACACTACACAAACAGAATATTTACAATAAAAACCAAAAAATCTGAACTAGTAACAGTATATCAAACTCATTAATTATATAAGAACGCCTGTCAAGTGTAGGGGGAAAAAAGTTATAAGCAATTTTAATCTTGTAACGCAAAAGACTCCTGCTTTAAATACAAATTCCAATAGAAATGTTAGGGAGCAAGGGAGAGAATCATCTCATCTGGGTTTAATTTGCACTGTGTGCTAAATGCTAGTTATCCTAAACACGTTTTTCTCCTCCAGTTTGAATATGTACTTTCACTGTAGTGTGCTGAGGAGGAAGAATGAGCCACCAAGCACTTCTGAAAAGCAGTCATGAGACTGCAAGGGCACTCTGAGCCGTGGGTAAGTACATGTGGGAACTGGCATAACTCCAATGACAACCAATAGGAATATTAATGCAGCTGCTTTGGATTGCAGGGTATTATTATGCTGAGACAGCCTCACTTTCCGTATAGCACAGGCAGGTTTTACAATCCAAAATGAATGCCAGGATACACCAAGTTTAATTCACAAGCCTGTGTCTCCCCAAAGAGTAGGATTAAATAAGCACAAGCTGCTAAAACTTTTTATGCACTGTTTCAAACGAACTTTTAAAGTGATGCAAGCCAAAAAGCAGGAGGTACTTCAAAGCAGCTCATCATCAATGGCAAGCCCTTTAAAAATCAAACTTAGAAGCAGGTGTTATTGAGCACAGGCTGCCACAGTTTTAATTTCAACCTTGGCCCTGTGGCACAACCCTGCTACCTGGTATGATAGACCTTTATCCAAACTTCAGCTCATGAGTGACAGGAACACAGGTAACGGCTGAAAAAAGCCAGGTAGGGTACACCTCATGCTCCCAAGAACTTAAGTCAGTAAGAAATCAGCAAAGAGTTTATCAAAAAGCATTTTCTCTTAACGGGAAAGCAAATACTTGCCTGTCAGGTGTGTTTGCCAAATGTACCAGCCATTAATACGTTTGGTGTAGTTCAAACAACCAACCTTCTGCCTTTTGCCTCCTTTATTGTGCTTTTCTTGGCTTGGAAGACACTTTAAAGAAAACCCATCATAGAGTGTTACTTTCTTTTCCTCTTTCTTATGATAACAAGCTAACTTTACTCCTCCCCAAGTTTCTAAACAGGGATGATGATTGATAGAGTAGAAGCTTAATTTTTCACCCTCTTCTATCCCACCTATTTTCCATATTGCAGAAGTTGGCAGATTCTCCACATGACTGACATTTCACAGAACGTTCTTGATGGACTGCTAGGGAGCCAAATTCACATTCAGCTTCACGAGCAAATGAGTCCAAGCTCAAGTCACTGAAGCTTTTCCGCAAGCATTGCTCAAACGCAGCTCTAATCTAAAAGATAAGAGCAGCTCATATTGATCGCCTGGGATGTTTCATATTCCACTTCCAGTTGCATACCATCAATAGACATAACACATTGTTGCTGCTAGAAAGGAAGAAAATGTAGCAGCTATTTTTCCCCCTCCAAGGTGAAGCCATAAATTACATTAATTTGGTGGTCTTCACACAACCCTGAAGGATCAAGGTTACTTGTTTTGAGGTTTAGAGCTCTGTAAGGAAAGGAACGAGTCTCAGGTAATGTTTTTTTATGGCGGTTACTTTGCTCAGAGCAGTGGACAGGCAGTGAGATCTGCTCCTTTGTTCTGGTTCTGAATAGGGCACGTGCCTTCGGGCAATACTGGATACATCACCAGGACCATTTCTAAGAGTGCATTTGGATGCCCAAAGGTAGACAGCACTTTACAAGGTTTTCCAAAGTATCTTTTGACCTGAGCTTCATTTCTGACACCTATTGACCAGTTTTCAATGTAACCAATGACTTATTAATCTGAAATGTCATGGTATAGCTACAAATTTTGATCCCTGCAAATTACTGTTCTATTCCATCACAAGGCCCAGGCTATTAATAAGAAAACTTTCTTGGCTTGAGGAATTTTTAATAAATTTTTTAAACATCCCTAGGAAACATTGGAAATTAAAATATCATAAGAATTTCATCAATGAGCAATGTACTATATGACTACTATGAGAGATTTCTGCGTGCATTGCTGTCATCAAGTGGCACACAACATAATCCACAGTACTCTCCATGCTTCTGTCTTTAACCATTGAAAATTAGAAAAGGGTTACAACTAACATCATTAATTACTGTGATCTACAATTTACCCAGAGAGATCAGCATTTATTTTTTAATTAAATTATTCAGTATGGAATCATTGCAAGTATAAATAAAGGATATATAAAGCAGCCTCCTGAAATTCAAATTTATCAACATTTCAATATTTCACAAAGGAGAAATACAAAACTGTATAAAAATTTGCCTAATTCAATTTTTCAGGAAATGTCATCATTTTAAATTCTGCGTTCATCAAAATGCATATTCAACTAATTTAATATTTTACACTCAGAAAGAACAAGGGACATCAAAATTAAATGCATGTCTTATTTAATTATTTAGTAGAATTCAATTTCAAATTATTTAAAAGATTCTTTTTTGCCTACACTAAGATTACTGTAGCAGCTGGTGTTGGCTGAAGGTTGTGGTTTGATTTCAGGGTTTTTTTGTTGGAAGAGAGTGGGCAGTGGAAGTTTTTACATCACTAAAACAAGAGCACGTCCGGACTGCCTTTGGTTTACTTCAGAGCCTGCAGAACCATCTACAGTCCATTGAGAATTCATCAAATGTTCCCACCCTTGCTGCTGTGTCTTTTATGAAGACATTTGTAAATGTTTTGCACCCTGCGAAACTCAGAGTTGTATGAGAAACCTGCCACATCTTTTTTTGCTCATTTAAAAAAAAGAAAAATCGCAACTCCTCAGGTCAATGGCACCTGGAACAACTGGAGGTCAGTCAGTCTGGTTGTGTGCTTGGGCTTCCATTAAACTGTGCTTAGTGCATAAGCAATGCTAGACTATCAGCTTTATGCAAAGTAAAACTCGTGAATATTTCCATATTTTTGCATAACCAATCCTCAGATGCCTCTTCAGTTATTAACCTTCTGACATGTAAATACACTGAAAATACCTGAGCATTTGGAAGGATTTCGCAGCAAACAAAGCTCCAGCTCAGGTGTCTTAGGTCCATGTGGGTTTTCACAGACTGACACCTCTCTGAGTTAAGCGTGAAGAAACCTGGAGTCAGGTCACGTGAAGTTTCAGAGCAGCAGGCAGAGTGACCCACAATGATGAAGAAAAAGACTCCTGAAAATCTTCACAACTAATTTTGTCAAGTCTCATTTAAATTAAAATAGTTTCATTAATTACTTAGCTTATTTTCCTGCTCAGCCACCTTTATATCAACTAGTATCTTTTATTTATTTGGGAGGGGTTGGGTTTGGGTTTGTTTGTTTGGGGTTTTTTGGGGGGGGCTGGGGGTTGTTTTTATGGTCTTTTTTTTAGTGCTTTTTTTTGTTTGGATGTTTTGTTGGGGGTTTTTTTGGGTTTTTCTTTTTTGTTTTTTTTGTTTTGTTTTGTTTTTTTGGTTTTTTTTTTGTTTTGTTTTTGTTTTTGTTTTTTTGTTATTGGTTTTATTCGTTTGTTTTTCAAGACCTAGAGATAAGACACTAATGAACAACAACTCATTTTCTGAACATTTTTCTCAATCAGCTTTACTTTTCATCATTGATTTAGCAGTTTCCATCTCTAAAATTAAGCTATTATCTCTAGCAAAAACAAAATATGTATTTTTTTTTTCATCACACTCCTACTTATTTTAATGGCCCCTTTACTTTTAGCAGTTCTTTATCACCATAATTGTTCTGAATTCGGAGATGTTATTCCAGGCTCTACCTAATTGAAGCAAGATCAAAACGACCAGTGACTGACTTTAAAATTGCTGGACGCTTCAACAGTAAAAGCATTCCCACAGAAAGCCAAATGTTCATCCTCAAAACAATGTATTCCAGGAAAAAAAGATGTTTTACTCTTAGTGTATAGAATGAATATCAAATAATTTCACAAAATTACGTTCAAAATATTTTATTATCTCTAATAAGGTTATCTGCCTACCTACATATTGGTTAAGATGCTTAACAAGAGTCTCTTTAAAAAGTTAACTCGGAGCAAAAGCTGCACATTCCCATCTGAAGGTCTTACCAGATAACTACACTTTCTCTATAGGGAGAAAACTGTTCCTAGCAGGCAGACAAAATATTTCATACCATGAAGCATGCAAAGCACATTCTGCCTTTAGTCAGATGAGGAAAAAAAATAGAAATTAGCAGATGATGCAAAACACAGCAGAGAATTGTCTCTCAATTTGCACAGCAGAAAGCAAACATCATTTAAGCTTAAAATCAGGGTTTTATTCAAAAGAATTATTAATTCCATGTCTGTGCACAGTTGTTTATATTCATATCCCCTTTAGCAAAAACAGGTATAGAATATTCATAGCAGAAGCTATTGGACCACTCTTTATCAGTTTTCTACTATTAAAAGTGATGACAGAAGCAAAACCCAAAAGGCGTGTGATCCATGAATTTAACCATATTATACTGACAGATTACTCTTTTCCTCTGTACAACAGACAAATAACATCTAACTTTTGTTTCCTGCCTCTTCTTTGAAAATTTTCACCTCCAACTCAGAATAAAATATGTGCTTTCTCAATTCCTGTCACTGATGCATGGGAGGATTTACTCTGACTTCATTTTGCAAACTCTTTCATTAAAAAAAAGAAAAGGAGTTAAAAATTACTCTTTCCCACATTTCTGAAGAAGTATCAAGTGACCACAGAAATTAAATTGTCATAATACATTGATTTCACCAAAACATCAACAAAGAATCCTGAAAAGGTGTTTTTGCAGATGAAAGAAGAAACACTGTTGATCTTTTTCCTTACTCTTGCATTAATGTAGGGTATGTATGGCATACATTAAATCATGTTGGTCTTGATTTGATTTGATTTCCCAAAACCTGAAGATAAGCTTCCAAACCATGCTGATATCTTTTGGGGGCTTTTTAAGCCCAAAGTCCCGGCTAGAACTGTGGCTAGGAAAGTAAGAACAACAACAAAAGAAATTGAGGACCATTTGATAATAGAAAAATGTGAGCATAGTTTAGATTTCTGAATTTCTCTCTATTGTAGACTGAAAAGAGCAAGCTGTGAGACACAGTATCCTCTGAGGCTTGTGATACATACTGGGAAACTCAAACCAATTATAGAACACGGCTGTGAATTTTGACACCAGAGGCCCAACTATTTTACACTCATACCTTGAAGAAAAGGGATATGTAAATCAGAGCAGGTTAGAAAATGTTTTCACATGCCAGAAAATCTGCAAGTTGATTCCAATGTCTTCAGTATCCTCAAGCACACAAGCAACAGCACGAGGTACAAATCAGTTCAGGACAGCAACTTCACAGGACACAATTTGTGGATGTGTTTTACTATATTCCCCAAGGTTTCAAAGTACCTAGCATTTAATAATTAAAGGTAGAATGTTTATTTATTTCCCTAGAGACAAAAGAAAATATCCTGCCATTATGATCTGAAGAAATGATTTGCATAAATTTGTATAGCTGAAGCTGAATAGAACGTTTTTCTTTCTGATAGACTTACAAGTTGGATAGGTGAGAATGTTTGATTCACAGGTGTAAAGTATTTATAGGATTCCTGTTTCTGACACAAGTCAGGGCAACTAACATCACAATCAACCTCCTTATCATCACAACCAACCTGCTCGGATTCATGGTTTTCTAGAAGGAGTAAAACTTGGGAGCAAAATCAGTGTTTCAACTAAGTGATTTCATGCCAGCAGAAGAAATTGCAAACATTTTAAAAAAATCTGTATGATTGATAGGTCAACGCTTTTCTAATATAGGATAGCTAAAGTGAGAAATATCAGTCAAAAGTACAACCTCTAGTTTTGAGACGACACGTAGTTTTTTGTTCCAGAAAATGTGGTGTGCCCAGACTCTGGCGTTTATTCATGGAAGACATTAAAATCTTGGAGGGCATCGAGGGTCTGTGATAGTTTTATCATTACTGAGAGGACATACAGATTCAGAGTGTTTCAGGTCCTTCTACGTCCCTTTTTTTTTAAAAAAAATGAAATTCCAGTGCAAAGAAAGCCAGAATCAGCCTTTATTAACCCTTAGCAGGAGCATAGGAAGCAATATCAAAGAATTGCACAATCAGATGCAGAATTCAAACAATGTTAAGTGTGATTCAAGTGCATAAACCATGGCACTTTGCCGGAAAATACATATCCACATTTTACAGGAGCTCAGATTTTTTGAAAAGAAGGAATATTAGTAAATGACATGTGGGATCCAGCTGTAGGTACAATTTTACAAAACGTGTTACCATGTGATCTGCTCTTATTTTGTACCTTTCCTTCCACATTTAGGGAATCAAAACTAATCAGGTCTAACAGTCATGAACAATTTTTATCATTTGGCTTGAAGGGGGCATAAGGGAGGAACAGAAAACAATCAAACATTAGATAAAGGTGCCTGGGTTTTGTTTCAGTAATAGGGTGTTTTTCAATCAAAAAGGCACAACAACATCTACTGATATTTCCCAGAATACCTGAGCAAGTCATGATGTTAAATAAAACAGCGAGATAAAAACACAAGAGATACAGGAGACCCCAATATTTCAAGATCCACACTCATCTTAGTTTAAACTTTCCGGCTGTATTTCCTCTCTCCAAGAAGCGCTACTGAGAGAAAAAGCTTCTATCTTAAGCTTCTCTGCCCTAAGAACACCACAGGAGATTTACAACGTAAGTTCCTAAAGTATACAAAAAACTTTGTGGTTAAATTAATTTTTTTTTCTTTCCAGCTTCCTCCCCCAAAAAAGCAAAAATACATTTGTATTGTCCTGTACAAAATAGACAGTATGAACATTTCCAAAGACCTACTTAATTGAAAAAAAAAAATTTACCCAGACTATAAAGTGCAAGCCAAAGGACATGGGCTGCCTGTATTGATCAGTGTTGATAATTCAGGTCTTAATGATCTAGCACAGATTGAAAAGAAAGGGTGGAAAGATGGTGCTGCACTTCTACATCCAGTCTTTGCATTGCCCCAGGCATAATTCACCTGCCTTTGGGAATTAAGCATCCTCAAAAAAAAAAAAAAAAATCAACTTTTCCATCAATAGCAAAAGAGAATTTATGTCTTTCATGTGCTTGTCTGGTGCATTACTGGGACAAGAGGAAGAAAGTTTTGGTTAGAAAGAGAAAAGAAAATGCCAAGTACGAAAACCAGTTCTGAACTTCCTGTGCAACAAAAATAATTTTAGAAGGGCTTAATCAAGAGTAGAATTAGCATATCAAAGTTCCCTTTCACTGTGAAGCTATTACAATTCCAGGTAGCTTCATGTGCTTCCAAAGTTTTGTGGGGGTTTTGTGTTTGTTATTGAAAAAAAAATCCCCCAGCTTTTCCCCATGTACCTTTTTGTCTCATCAGAAACTCTTGAATTAAGAAACACTCATGAAAGAGAATTGCAATGTAATTCATCTTCTTCAAAGCCAGCTAGAAAGTTGCTATATATATGGTTTTTATAAGGCAGATTTTTACATATCATATGTCACTGCATTCCTCTTCTTGATTTAAATTAACACACCTACCTTATTTTAACATTCTGCAGAAATTCAAGCCAAAATATTTTACAACAGCCTTAGCTATCCAGCTTCCCCTCCTGTTCACACAGCATTCTTTGAATATAAGTTGTTGGGTTTTTCTAATTATCAAATGCAAACAGTATTGACAGCAGCATCATCTATTATTGTATCTTCATTACCATGCACAGCTACAACGGAGGCATTTTTAAGGCCAAGAGTACGGAATAATTATCCTTGGTACAACCTTATTATTACCACATGCTTAACATGTCAACAAAGGAACACAGCACAGTTAAATTAGCATACCTGAAAAATGAAGGTGTCTTATAATTATAGCCTGTTCCCTCCAATTTTAATCACATATGTGATTATTAATTTCGTAACATGACAGTTTACTGCCTTTGTCTGGATCGTGAACCCCCATTATGTTCAAAGTGAGGGATGCCTCCTACAAATGCATTGGAAAGTCTGTGCACATATATAAATATCGCAGTGCAGGATCACCTGCAGGGCTTTCCAGTCACACCAGGTCTTGGCAGGGGTCTGCTGATCCTGTGGCTGGAAAAACATTGGCAGAACACTGTCCAGAATTGAGGGGTGAGGCAAAAAAGGGTGAGAAATAGCCCTGTGAGCCCCGAGGGGAGAATAGGTAAAGGGGACAGAAGGGCTCTGGCTGCCAGATTCCTCTGGAGGGTCCCAGTCCTGTGGAGAGGAGCCCACACTAGAGCAAGGAAACAGAGGGACAAAGTGCAGCAGAGAGGACAAGGACTCTGCCATTCCTCATCCCCTGTGCTGCTCAGTGGAGAGGTCGAGGAGTCAGGAGTGAGAGAGTGAGGTTATGACTGGGAAAAAAGAGGGACTGTGGTAAGGGGGACGGAGTTTTATGTTGTTAGGTTTAGTTTCTGTGCAACATCCAACTCCGTTTTAACTGGCAATAAAATAAACTCATTTTCCCCAATCAAATATGTTTTGCCTATGAGGTAGTTAGCAAGTGATCTCTCTGTGTTTATTTTGACCCACAACCATCTTCATTTTATTTTCTCCCCAGATGGGCAGGGATGCGTGGCAGCTGGCCAGGGTCAACCCACCAAGCTGCTAATCAGATATCAGAGAGCTGACTGCACTGCTTGTCAGAGACACCACGGACCTTCATACCAATGATATTGAATAAATGCAGTGTAAAACCATTAAATGTTGGGCTTTTTACAGACCTATTTGAGGAGAACTAAAGAACACCAAAATAATTTGTAGGATGAATTCTATAAAGTTAAATTTGAAGCTTTCTACTTCAAGTTTTTACTGCCTGTCCTCAGTATAATAGTCGCACCCAGAACAAAGCTGTGAATGTCTGGCTTTCATCTCTCCTTGACACAGCCTCTTGGGATCCCCCTGGAAGGAAACACAGGATCCTAGCGGAAGGCGTCCCTGCCTGTGGCAGGGGAGTGGGGACTACGTGATCACTGAGGTCCCTTTCAATCCAAACCGTTCTGTGCTCCAGGGAGCATTCCTCCTCTAGGAAACAAATCAGGAAGTGGTACCAAAGGAACCCAATTATGCTGTCCTTTCAGTAAACAAAAAACACTGGCAAGGCCTGAGCTTAGCTCAGTTTGCCCTCTAATGAGCACAGAAGAGCTGCCTAAATAGCTCTGTGTCAGGAGAGGAAAGACCTCACAGGGAAGCCAAGAACATTTTTTACTTTCCTGTTCTAGGCAGCAGCTCTTCCACTTTGAGCTTGGGCTGCAAATCCAATATCCAGCACCAGCGCCTGACACCAATGGCAGAATTGGAGGATTCTCTATTAATTTCTACGGCAAGAAACTTGTAATGTGAACTTTTCATAGCAAGTGTGATTGTAGCAGTGACCCAACCAGCTGCCTCCATGAGAACTGGAGAAATAACTTGGGCAGATTTTCCTTCCCAGGATAGCGAATCTGAGGAAGATGGAGGCAGCATGCTTGGG